>JACEFZ010013612.1:0-187500 GCA_014155875.1 Cepaea nemoralis | reverse complement strand
CCAGCTCGTCTTGTCTTCCGGAACTTCAACCCACTCTCTTCCACGACTGATGGTCTCTAGATCACACACCTGACGTATAGAAAGTTCTGCCTGTGCCATCCAGGACCTGCCTCATCTTAATCTATGACCCTTTACCATATCCATTGCTGCATGCAGCGGGTGATCACTGTCTGCGGCAACTCTCAGGTACCATTTGGCCTGAAGGACCCTACGCCTATCCGTCATTGTTAGTAGCGCCAGGATATGCCTCATGCATATAATTGGTGTTCCTTTGTGCACCCCAGTATTAACCGCATGGCTAGCATTCTGTATGCGCTACAACCTTTCAAGCAGGCTCTTTGATACTGTCAGCTGCCCAAACCATACTCAGTGACAGAAATTATTAATCGCTGAAAGAGCCTGTACAGCATCCTCTGACCTACCCCAGTCGCTGCCATAGTCCTCAATGCATTAATTCCCCTACCAGCCTTCACCACCAAAGCCCACCCCACCCCCACATGATCCTTAAAAGACAAACACCTGTCAAAGGTGATACCCAAGTACTTCAATTTACGCTCTCGACTAAGAGGACACCCATTCAACACAATACCTGGGACATCTGCCTTGACGATCCGGTTATCCAGCGAGTACCACACAACCGATGCCTTGTCTGGGTTTATAAAGGCCCCTGCGTCCCTGCTCCACTCCGCCACCTGTAAGTCTTTCGCCAGACTGGCCCTGTCTCTGCCCTGTCTGTACACCAGCACATCATCTACAAATGTCAAGATTCTACCCACACCTGGTGTCTCAATAGCTGCGATTTTGCTGGTGTAGACATTAAAGAGCACCGGGACAAGGCAGATCCCTGTGGCAACCCAAGTGTAATAGTACAGGGCTCAGAAGTCCAGGCACCCATGTGCAGTGTAACATTACGCTCATAAAGGACTGCCGCAACCCATCTAACAAGGCAAGGGCAGACCTCCATATCCAACAGTGTGTGTATTAACCGATCATACCTAACCCTGTTATACGCATCCTCCAGGTCAAGAGCTACCGCCACTGTCTCTTGTTTATCCTGAAAGCCCTCGTAGACATCAAATGCAAAGTCGTAGCATTGGCCCAGGTGTCCTTCCCAGGCCGGTAACTCCCGAGTCCTTGGGGAAGCAGATTCCGACTTTTCAAATGTCGCTGGAGCCTACGTGCTACTATCTTTTCGAGGACTTGGTACTTTTGCTTTCTTTCACCCCAAACAAAAGGGAATCCCAGGGTATGACGTCACATCCAGGGTTTCCCTGTGTTGCGCCGAACATCCAGGGGGTTTCCGTGTGTTGCGCCGTAGCTCGGTGCGCAATTCTATGTGGCGGTGGTGCGCTATTCTTTCACTTTCCGTTTAGGGTTAGGGTTAGGATTAGGGTTAGGGGTATATACATACCCCTAACCCTAATCCTAACCCGACCCCTAACCCTAACCGGAAAGTGATAGTTCCCAGAAAACTCATGATGAGACAGACACTCACACAGAAACGGTTGCCACAGCCCAAAGAAACAACACTGTGGTGTGGGGCAATTGAAACGAACTGACACGCACTCCAGCCGAACACAGAGGAGATCATCGTCGGCGCTAAATATAGCTGGTGACTCTAAATATAGCTCGCAAAGTTTGTTTGGGGTGAAAGAAAGCAAAAGTACCGAGGACTTTGCCGTGCGTGTTTTGCAGGGTTGTGATTCGGTATCCATTAAATCTGGAGTGATCCTTACTTGGCTTTGGGCGTGGGACCAGGTAGCTATGCAGCCAATCGTGGGGTATTTCCGCCGTATTGATGCTTAGGTTGAAACAAAGAGCCATCTCCTCCAAGTCCCCATCATTTATGTTCCTCATATGGGAGTATCCTCACCCCATCCGGACCTGGCGCTGTCTTTAGCCCACTTCAGTACCCGTCTAATGTCCTCCACTTTAATCTCCCACTCCCCCTTCCTAGTGACCCGTGACAAGGCTTCTCTGACGTTTTCTCTAATAACCCTATCTTGCTGATCCGTCTGATTTAAAATTCGCGCAAGAAAAGCCTCCCCTTTGTCCTTGTCAGTTGTCATAGGTCGGTTGTTGTCATCATAAACGGTGCCATGTGTACCAGACATCGCCTGTCTCTTCATCTGCTGGTGCAGCCTCCAGAATTTTCCCAATGTCACATCCCCACCTGACTTCATTGATAAACTGTTCCCACTTAAACCTCTTTTCCTCTGCTGCCTGGAGTTTAAAATCCTGCACTTCTACCTTTTAATACCTTTCAGGCTCTTCCAATTCTGTGTCGACTGAATTGGTTGCTCTCCGAACCCTCTGCCAATTCCTTATTGCCGCCCTCTTTTTCCTACATGAATTCTCCACTTCTGGTGTCCAACATGGTGGATTGGGTAAAGATTCTTCTTGTTGGTTTAGATCAGAGGTTCCCAAACCACGGCCCGCGGGCCACTTGTGGCCCGCCAGCTGTTAGTAAGTGGCACGCGAAGCCTCGTTATTTAAAATAACATATTTTTATAATTTCAAAAAATGCACACGGAGCGCCCCGCCAGCGTGCGATAATTTACTCTGATCGTGGTTGTTATGTTCATATATTATTGAATGCGCCAGTTCACAACCTTCAGCTGATCATACGATTTCATTCTGGCTATTATTGTAGGTCGAACAATTTGAACACTTGCGTTCATTCGCCCAGAGATACATTTGTCGTTCTGGTTCGACTTACAGATGCGAGCAGTCATTTTCCGCAGTGGCTGTTATAAAAAAACAAGCTACGTTTCAGACTCACCGACAGTAACCTAGCTGCGCTTATGACTTTGGGCACGACAGATTTGTGCCCATACATTGATAAACTGGCCTCTTAACTTAACTGATTATGAAGAACAGCTACAATTGTAAATTAATTACATTAATAGCGATTTTCGAAACTGATGTAAAATTTATTGTTAAATGAACTTTTGATTTTAAACCAAAAAATTACCGCAGTGTGGTACTGACACTGACTGCCTTTAAAGCTTTAGAATTTTGTTGACGAAAGTTAAGAAAGGTAAGAATGATATTGCACTATTTTTATAATTTTATAATGTTGTGGCCCACTTAACTATCCAAAATAGTAGAAATGGCCCTCTGCTTGGAAAGCTTGGGAACCACTGGTTTAGATCTTCCCTGTGATCTAAGACGCCCCAAGAACGAAGAGTGGTCGCGATCATAACTGAATGCCCTGCGAGCTCTTATAGCCCTAACTGTGCTGGACTTAGGTATCAGCACAGAACAGGGGAGGTGGTCACTTCCATGGTCTCCAAGGACACTCCATTTTATATCTGATGCTGCCTCTTGGGATACAAGCGCCAGGTCGATGGCTGTGTCAGGGTCCCCCGGTCTCATTGCTAGCCCAGTGGGTGTCCCGTCATTTAGACAGACTACATCCATCTCAAGCAAGGCCTCAGCAAGAGCAGTACCCTGTCTGTTCTCTCCCGACCTGTCCCATTCCTTGGCGCGGGCGTTGAAATCACCACATATCAGATACCTGGTATCTGGAGTGTCCACTGAACCTTTCAACCAGTCCCAACTCTCTCTGCTTATGCTGTATCGGCCGATTTATATCCGCATGGTTAATGTAGAAGCATGATTGAAGGGAGATTAGATAGATAGAGAGAGAGAGAGAGAGAGAGAGAGAGAGAGAGAGAGAGAGAGAGAGAGAGAGAGAGAGAGAGAGAGAGAGAGATAGAGAGAGAGAATGATGGTTAATATAGAAGTATGATTGAAGGGAGATTTGAGAGAGAGAGACTGTTAATGTAGGAGTACGATTGGTAGGAGACTTGAGAGAAGAGAGAGAGAGAGAGAGAGAGAGAGAGAGAAGAGAGAGAGAGAGAGAGAGAGAAAATGATGGTTAATGTAGAAATATGATTGAAGGGAGATTTGAGAGAGAGAGAGAGAGAGAAGAGAGAGAGAGAGAGAGAGAGAAGAGAGAGAGAGAGAGAGAGAGAGAGGAGAGAAGGAGAGAAAGCGACCGTTAACGTAGGAGTACGATTAGAGGGATAATTGAGAGAGAGAAAGAGAGAGAGACTGTTAATGTAGGAGTACGGTTGGTAGGAGACTTGAGAGAGAGAGAGAGAGAGAGAGAGAGAGAGAGAGAGAGAGAGAGAGAGAGAGAGAGAGAGAGAGAGAGAAACTCTCCAATCTGTCAGTCCCTAGACCCTTGTCATACAACTACAGCACTCTCTAACCTGTTAGTCTCTAGACCTTTTTAACCAACTACAACACTCTCCAGTCTGTCAGTCCCTAGACCCTTGTCACCCAACTACAGCACTCTCCAGTCTGTCAGTCCCTAGACCCTTGTCACCCAACTACAGCACTCTCCAGTCTGTCAGTTCCTAGACTCTTTTCACCCAACTACAACACTCTCCAATCTGTGAGTTCCTAGACTCTTTTCCACCAACTACAACACTCTCCAATCTGTGAGTCCCTAGACTCTTTTCACCCAACTACAGCACTCTCCAATCTGTCAGTCCCTAGACTCTTTTCACCTAATTACAGTACTCTCCAATGTCAGTCCCTAGACTCTTTTCACCCAACTACAGCACTCTCCAATCTGTGAGTCCCTAGACTCTTTTCACTTAATTACAGTACTCTCCAATGTCAGTCCCTAGACTCTTTTCACCCAACTACAGCACTCTCCAATCTGTGAGTCCCTAGACTCTTTTCACCCAGCTACAGCACTCTCCAATCTGTCAGTCCCTAGACTCTTTTCCCCCAACTACAGCACTCTCCAACCTGTCAGTTCCTAGACTTGAATTCCTTAGTAACAAGCCAGTTTTGTGAGACTCGGTTCAATTTGTGTAGGTAATACTGCCTAATAAGTTGGGAATTCCAAACAATGTTACAAATAACCAATGTCCTTGCTCACAATCACATTACACAAACGTAAAATATTAATTTTTTAAAATACTTTATTAAAAAACATTGTAAATCAGTTTAAAAGAAAACTATTGAACATTAGTATTTACAAAGCTTTCACCCAACATTCACCCACACATTTACATAGTAACCAATAAAAAGTTATTAATAGAAATGAGAAAAAGAGTGTTGAGATGCTACATAGAACCTGTGGTTTATGTGGTTTCTGAGGAAAATGCAGAAATTACCATGGACAGACAGAAAAACCATTGAACAAGTCCTTCAAGAAACAAATGAAGATCATAAACTGATTAGAGACATTAGACGTAGACAGTCAAAATTTTTTGGGCATGTTATGAGAAGAAATGACTTGGAGAACTTGGTGATGACTGGCAAGAAGTAAATACCTGGATGGCTTGGCCATGTGGCATGGTCAAGATAGGAACACAGAGCTGATCGACGACTCTGGTGATTGAGTGAGATGGCAAAACATGACCGCCCACGCTTATCGGCATGGCACATGATAGATGGATTTACAAAGCAGCAAAGAGACATCCTCTTGGCCTAGGTTGTATAGTGGTTGGTTGTTTGTCCATCAAGAATGATGATGACCATTCATTTCATCCAGTGGGGTTGAAAGTATGGAGACGTGAGTTCTAAGAATGAACGAACGAACGAATGAACTTTATTTTAAAAGGGTAACATATTGGGCGCACAGGCCCGTCTTACATTCGGCCCTTTCAATCACTCATCTTTCATTCATCAAATGTGCATATTACATTTACATAGGGAAAAAAACATTGTCAAATGGATTTTGTAAGCATAAACAATGCACATTACGCATGATGCATTCACATGGGGAAAAAAAATATTGTCAAATGAAAGTTGTAAACATAAACAGTGCATATTGCAATGTTGTGAGACAATCCCCCACCCACCCTCACATCCCGCAGCCACCCACACATCCCACAGCCACCCTCACCCACCACACCTCCACACACTCACACAGACCCAGGCAAACATACATGCTGCCACCCACCCACACACATTTCTCCACCCACACACACATCCCCACCCATCCCATAAGCGACACGCACACAACCACCCCACATATTCTCCAACACCACCCAACACAACCCACAAACCACCCCAGCACAAAACCACATCATACATACCCCCACCAACCCCACACATCCCGCACCTATCCACAACACACATATATATATATGGGCAAAGGGGGGCTGCGTGGTCTCGAGGTACGGTGTCCGCCTCGAGAGCTGAGGTTCTGGGTTCAAGCCCCGGTGGTGACCAGGATTTTTTCTCGTGGACTTCTAGTGATAAAATTTCCCCTGGTCTCTGGGTAGTGAGATCGGACACCCATGTGTATTGTTGCGCATGTAAAAAATCCCTTGCCAGTTGGAAATCGAAAAAGAGTAGCCTAACGGCGCTGCCCGGGCAAAATTTCGAGTTTAAAATCTACCCAAAGTATTTCAGGATCCTTGCCGCTGCTACGGAGTTCATGCACTGAGCTGAGTTTCCCCAAACTCAGGTTTGAGTTAGGAGAAGAACGGAGCACTTATTGGTTACACCCGTGTGCTGTGATGTTGATCCATCGACTAAACTAAACTATGGGCAAAGAATGCTTGACTTTCCAGGAGGAGGATCTCCTGCATTGGTTTTTTGTCCAGCCTTTTCTTCACAGCTCTTGCAGTCCTGGTTGCTTCACAAGTGACTGCACCCTTATGTAATAATGTACGCCACGAATTACAGTCTTTTGCAGCAGTCTCCCAGGTGTCTTTAAAGCGTTTCCTCTGGCCGCCTTGGGAGCATTTACCACAACGCAGCTCATCGTAAAAAATTTGTTTAGGGAGCCTGTGATTTGGCATACGAGTTAAGTGACCAGCCCAGCGAATCTGATTTTTCATTAGTAGAGTTTGGATACTGGGCATGAACGCTCGTTCTAGGACTTCAGTGACTGGGATCTTGTCTTGCCATTTAATCTTCAATAGCTTCCTAAGGCAGACTGTGTGGAAGTGGTTTAATTTCCTAGCATGTCGCTGGTAAACAGTCCATGTTTCACAAGCATATTGCAGCTCTGTTTGCAGGCTTATTCCATTTCTGTCCCATACATTCTTGTACAGTCTGCCAAAGGCCGCTCTCCTTGGAGATTCTTCCATTCACTTCGTCATCATTTGTGGCAGCTTGTGACACAGTGCTGCCAAGATAGGTGACTAGGTTGTATGTACAGTCCAGCTGACCAATCAGCAGGATCTGTTATTTAATGTCCATGAACAGACTGTCTGCCACCAGTAAAATATTGCGGGGCAGAGGTCGAGGTGCAGGCGACAGAACTGTGAACACACTCTTGTCCATATCAACATTGGTTCTGTTTAGGAAGAACATAAAAACCAGATATAAATATGCAACCAATAATAAACATCAATTGTGGGTTTTGTTTGGTTTAGGAATAAACCATGCCCCATCAACCGTGACAGTTCTATGGCTAAGCAATAACAACAGTGACAGTTCTATGGCTAAGCTACAATAACAATGATAGTTCTATAACTAAGATATAATAACAATGGCAGTCCATTGGCTAAGCTATAACAACAGTGACAGTTCTATGACTAAGCTATAACAGTGATAGCATTATGGCTAAGCTACAACAGTGATAGTACTATGGCTAAGCTATAACAACAGTAACATTTATATATGTGTAAAACATGTACACCAGAATCACACATGTCATAAATAGTATGGTCTGGGCAGTGAGTCATTTGGTTCATTCCTGTCTGTGTCCAACTACCCGGTGATATTGCTCAATGTGTCCAACATGCATACATTTGCTGCTGGTCCTACACCCTTGTCCGAGAAGGTTAGACATCCAATACAGTACCCCAGGCTCAGAGGTGAGAATACCATCATTGAGTTATGGTGTCACATGCACAGAGTGCACACCAGGAATTGAACCATGACTGCTCTACATGGAGGCAGATGATTGACATCTGTGCCACTCCAGCTCAATGGTCTCTTATTGTATATTTTAACCAGACACTTAACAGCTGCCACCCACATCTGGCATGTGGAGACGGTCGCCCCCAGCACTGGACAACTCCGCCATGTCTGCTGAGGAAACAACTCCAACATCAGTGTAATAGCACTGGTCACCTTGCCATTAGTACAAGAAGTGTAGAAGACAAGCCTGCCAGAGACAGACATGGCTGTCATGGCAACATTTCAAGACAGACATAGTTGTCAAGGCAACATTTCAAGACAGACATAGTTGTCATGGGAACTTTTTCTTTTTTGTTCGCATATCCTTTACAGGACATCGCTGTCAACATCAGCATCTTTCAGCTGATTGTTGATTTCTTGGCAAGATTATGCTCAGTAGTTTGCCATTGCTTTCTGAGCGACTGGCTCACATACCCCATAAGTTACAGACACGAAGAGAACCGCTACCGATTCTCGCAAACGTAACGTTACTCAAGAAAGTATACAGGATTACGGAGAAAGTCATGTAACCCCTAGACTGGGGAGACCAGCATGGGAACATTACGAGACAGATATGGTTGCCATGGGAACATTATGAGACAGACATAGTTGTCATGGGAACATTACAAGACAGACATGGTTGTCATGGGAACACTACGAGACAGATGGTAAACAGGATGTTGAACAGTGTGGTCATGGGGAGAGACAGAACATACTGGAGGCACCTTGCAGTGAGCCTGCCATGAGAAGATGGAATCCCAACATATGAGAGTAGAGTTCTAGAATTCCATCATATGAGAGTAGAGTTCTAGAATTCCATCATATGAGAGTAGTATTCTAGGATCCACTCTGCCATATAATATGGGTGCTCCCAGAGCATTATGTGCCGGCTCTGCAATTATGGAAGCCACCCAGGATGGCGGAAAATGCTATGGACTGTCCCTGCCTTCACTTGAGGGATGACCGTGTAGTCTTCGACTGTTCCAACTAGACCAGCTGAGATGTGGACGGTACCACAAAAGTGAGAGTCTCCCAGGATTGCTAACCTGGTCAAAAATGCACGCTAAAAGTCGGATGTGTTGGCCTGAGGGTTTCGACCCGAGGGTGCCTAACCAGACACACCGCAATCACATCTGAAAAAATCACCCCGGATGAACGCAAAGAAGAAGAAGAAGAAGATATGGGTGCTCTAGACAAGGACAGCCATTGTCAGTGAGATTCTGGGGCAGCGTGATTTTGGGTCAGTATGATAGTTGGGGCAGGGTGATGTTGGGTCAGGGTGATGTTGGGTCAGTGTGATGTTGGGACAGTGTGATGTTGGGACAGTGTGATGTTGGGACAGTGTGATGTTGGGACAGTGTGATGTTGGGACAGTGTGATGGTTGGGAAGTGTGATGCTTGGGCACATTTGGTGCTGGCCATATCAACCTTCTTATAGGAGGACATCACAGAACACACAGGCCTAAAAATCCACATAAGTCTCAATGACATGTCTGTGTTACTATACATACAGATATGAGCATAATGGCTGCACATACTGACACTAACATAACCACACATACTGACACTAACACAACAGATGGACAGATGAATGAGCTACTTACACAACCAGAAATCCCAACACGTTGGTCTCAACAATGTCCTGGTCCACTCTTGTGGCTGCGCTGATACTGAGCACATGATGCAGCAGGCTGTAATCTGGAGGGAGTCAACACAACGGTTATTACATGTTGCCAGAGTTGGAGCAGTAAGGCTGGGAGCTGTGAAAGTGTGGGAGCTGTGAAAGTGTGGTAGCTGTGAGAGTGTGGGAGCTGTGACAGAGTGTGAGGATGAGAATATGGGAGTTTTGTGTGGTGTGTGTGTGAACTGTGAGAGTGTGCAAGCAAAGGAACTGGAACTGTGGAAGCAATGAGAGTGTGGGAGTGGAAGCAATGAGAGTGTGGGAGTGGAAGCAATGAGAGTGTGGGAGTGGGAGCTGTGAGATGAATGTACAGCAATGCTCACGAACAGATTGACAGATGTATTGGGATCTACTTAAATGATACTGACGTATGTGGACAACATGGTCTTATTCCTGTCATGTACTGGAGTGCAGCCCAGACATCTCTCTAAGATGTGCACTTTGTTTCTTAGCTTCAGTGTGCTTCCAGTGGGCGAATGTCCAGACTATTAGTGTGGTTCCAGTGTGGGATTGTCCAGACTGTCAGCATTGTTCCAGTGTGGGATTGTTCAGACTATCAGTCTGATTCCAGTGTGTGAATTTCCAGATTGTCAGCACTGTTCCAGTGTGGGATTGTGTCCATAATATGAGACAAGTGGTTCAATCCACCTGCCCTTCCTGCATGACAAAGAGCATGGGTAAACAACCATCGCATGGTGAGCTCCCTTATCCTTGAATATATCCTGCAGTTCCTTCCATGTTGTCCCCATGGTGAGCTCCCCTATCCTTGAATATATCCTGCAGTTCCTTCCATGTTGTCCCCATGGTGAGCTCCCCTATCCTTGAATATATCCTGCAGTTCCTTCCATGTTGTCCTCTATTCCTTACCTACTTCAGAAATTGAGGTCTTCATGTCTACTATTTTGCTGTGGGCTCCAGAACAACACTGAAACATGGCTCACTAACTATAAGATGACACCAACAACAATATGACACCAACAAGGAAACATGCACTCACCAACAACAAGATGACACCAATAACAAGGAAATATGGAATCACCAACAACAAGATGAAACCAACAACAAGGAAACATTGACTCACCAACAACAAGATGACACCAACAAGGAAACATGGACTCACTAACAAGTTAACACCAACAACAATATGACACCAACAAGGAAACATGGACTCACCAACAACAAGATGACACCAACAACAAGGAAATATGGAATCACCAACAACAAGATAACACCAACAACAAGGAAACATGGACTCACTAACAAGATGACACCAACAACAAGGAAACATGGAATCACCAACAACAAGATGACACCAACAACAAGGAAACATGGACTCACTAACAAGATGAAACCAACAACAAGATGACACCAACAACAACGAAACATGGAATCACCAACAACAAGGAAACATGGAATCACCAACAACAAGATGAAACCAACAACAAGATGACACCAACAAGGAAACATGGACTCACCAACAACAAGATGACACCAACAACAAGGAAACATGGAATCACCAACAACAAGATGACATCAACAACAAAGAAACATGGACCCACTAACAAGATGAAACCAACAACAAGATGACACCAACAAGGAAACATGCACTCACCAACAACAAGATGACACCAACAACAAGGAAACATGGAATCACCAACAACAAGATGACATCAACAAGAAGGAAACATGGACTCACTAACAAGATGACACCAACAACAACGAAACATGGAATCACCAACAACAAGGAAACATGGAATCACCACCAACAAGATGACACTAACAACAAGGAAACATGGAATCACCAACAACAAGGAAACATGGAATCACCAACAACAAGATGACACCAACAACAAGGAAACATGGACTCACTAACAAGATGAAACCAACAACAAGATGACACCAACAAGGAAACATGGACTCACCAACAACAAGATGACACCAACAACAAGGAAACATGGAATCACCAACAACAAGATGACATCAACAACAAAAAAACATGGACTCACTAACAAGATGAAACCAACAACAAGATGACACCAACAAGGAAACATGCACTCACCAACAACAAGATGACACCAACAACAAGGAAACATGGAATCACCAACAACAAGATGACATCAACAACAAGGAAACATGGACTCACTAACAAGATGAAACCAACAACAAGATGACACCAACAAGGAAACATGGACTCACCAACAACAAGATGACACCAACAAGGAAACATGGACTCACCAACAACAAGATGACACCAACAACAAGGAAACATGGACTCACCAACAACAAGATGACATCAACAACAAGGAAACATGGACTCACCAACAACAAGATGACATCAACAACAAGGAAACATGGAATCACCAACAACAAGGAAACATGGAATCACCAACAACAAGATGAACCAACAACAAAATGACACCAACAACAAGATGACACCAACAAGGAAACACAGACTAACTAACAAGATGACACCAACAAGGAAACATGGACTAACTAACAAGATGACACCAACAACAAGATGACACCAACAAGGAAACATGGAATCACCAACAACAAGATGAACCCAACAACAAGATGACACCAACAACAAGATGACACCAACAACAACATGACACCAACAACAACATGACACCAACAACAAGGAAACATGGACTAACTAACAAGATGACACCAACAAGGAAACATGGACTAACTAACAAAATGACACCAACAGCAAGATGACACCAACAAGGAAACATGGACTAACTAACAAGATGACACCAACAAGGAAACATGGACTAACTAACAAGATGACACCAACAACAAGATGACACCAACAACAAGATGACACCAACAACAAGATGACACCAACAAGGAAACATGGACTAACTAAAAAGATGACACCAACAAGGAAACATGGACTAACTAACAAGATGACACCAACAACAAGATGACACCAACAATAAGATGACACCAACAAGGAAACATGGACTAACTAACAAGATGACACCAACAACATGATGACACCAACAACAAGATGACACCAACAAGGAAACATGGACTAACTAACAAGATGACACCAACAACAAGGAAACATGGAATCACCAACAACAAGATGACACCAACAACAAGATGACACCAACAACAAGATGACAACAACAAGGAAACATGGACTAACTAACAAGATGACACCAACAACAAGATGACACCAACAAGGAAACATGGACTAACTAACAAGATGACACCAACAACAAGATGACCCCAACAACAACATGACACCAACAACAAGATGACACCAACAAGGAAACATGGACTAACTAACAAGATGACACCAACAACAAGATGACACCAACAACAAGATGACACCAACAACAAGATGACACCAACAAGGAAACATGGACTAACTAACAAGATGACACCAACAACAAGATGACCCCAACAACAACATGACACCAACAAGGAAACATGGACTTACTAACAAGATGACACCAACAACAAGATGACACCAACAACAAGATGACACCAACAACAAGATGACACCAACAAGGAAACATGGACTAACTAACAAGATGACACCAACAACAAGAAACAAGATGACACCAATAACAAGGAAACATGGAATCACCAACAACAAGATGACACCAACAAGGAAACATGGAATCACCAACAACAAGATGACACCAACAAGGAAACATGGAATCACCAACAACAAGATGACACCAACAAGGAAACATGGAATCACCAACAACAAGATGACACCAACAACAAGATGACACCAACAAGGAAACATGGACTAACTAACAAGATGACACCAACAACAAGATGACACCAACAAGGAAACATGGACTAACTAACAAGATGACCCCAACAACAAGATGACACCAATAACAAGGAAACATGGAATCACCAACAATAAGATGACACCAACAACAAGGAAACATGGAATTACCAACAACAAGATGACACCAACAACAAGGAAACAAACATGGAATCCACAACAATAAGATGACAGCAACAACAAGGAAACATGAAATTATTAACAACAAGATGACACCAACAACAAGATGATACCAACAAAAGATAAGACCAACAACAAGGAAACAACACTGAAACATGGACTCACTGGGAACAAGAGGCACCAACTTGGTCTGACTATCCTGAGATTTCATTCCCAATGGCAGGCAGGATTCTGGCAGTGATGGAGCTGTTGGAATCACCAAGAAGAAGAACATAACAATTGAGCCCACAGACTGATGTACTTAAATATCCTGATACTATTCCTACAATATACAGATAAATTAGAAGTTAATCAGTCTTCAGGAATTCCTGTGCAATTGACAATATAAAATGCCCTCCTTGGCAATTTTTCAACACGCATAAACTACAGTCATAAAGTTAACAAAGAAAAAGCGTTGCATTTACTGTATTCAATGAACAATAATCAACTGCTCAAATATAATGAAGCCTTAGCAATTCCAGCCAGTATTGTGAAAACAGAAAGATTTTGTCATTTTAAATTACTAGTTTAGTTTAGTTGTTGGATCAACATCACGGCACATGGTTTAACCCATAAGTGCTCCGTTTTCCTCCTAACTCAAACCTGAGTCTGGAGAAACTCAGCTCAATGCACGAACTCCGTTGCATCGGCGAGGATCCTGAAATACTTTGGGTAGATTTTTAACTCGAAATTTTGCCCGGGCAGCGCCGTTAGGCTACTCTTTTTTGATTTCCAACTGCCAAGGGATTTTTACGTGCGCAACAATACACACGGGCGTCCGATCTCACTACCCAGAGACCAGGGGAAATTTTATTACTGGAAGTCCAGGTGGATTTTTTAAAATAAATCCCGGTCCTCACCGGGGCCTGAACCCGGGACCTCCAGCACTCGAGGCGGACACCATACCTCGAGACCACTCAGCCCCCTATATTTTTTTATTTTAAATTACTGTGGAAAGACAGAGAAGGAGAGAGTAAGTGGGGTAAACTTAGATGAGAATCATCTATATGTTTTACATGTTAAAACTAGATATTGACATGATAAAAGTGGTTACATGAACTGAGGGAATGGTCTAAGGGAATGAAGCCAGGTTAATCAAGCATAATAGGAGTTTAATCCCTTAATAGCAAAACAAACGGATAGATTCAGTGAAGGCAGAAGTCAGAGGGAGAGAAACCAAAAGAGTTATCGAAATAGGAGTTGGACCCCTTACTTGGGTTTACCAAGGACGGGCCCGCACAGTTCAAGGTTACTCGTGCAAGAAATGATACCAGTAACAGGCAAGTGACTGAAGGTTGAACTTAGGAGAGACGTACATTTGAAAGTCACTCAAGACCCAGGGCTTGAACTGTCAACAACTGTTCAGGTTTCAGGAACATCATTATTTCCTAACAAGAATGAACAAGCAGCCTGCAAGATATTTGCCGGTTGTGCACGCTTCAATTACAAAAGCAGCCAAACAGTGATCCTCTTTACAATTAGAGAATGTGTTATATGCTTACTAGAATTTATGGCAACGGGGCGACTTGCCAGGAGTGTGGTCAGAGGTGTGCGATGATTTTCACGGCCACTGGCGAAGTGTGACATAGTGTGATAAATTATTTAAAGGAGTATCGTAAGTTGTAACATTTTCTGTATTTTGTCAGTATGTTGGGCAGAGTTGCACTTGTGTTTAGATGTATTGAAACAACAGACATGGGAATACATGCCATGATTGGCACAGCTAGAGGTACCCCCAACAGACAATCAACGACTAGGATCTGACCAGCTGCGTATAGAACAATGCTAGGTTTTGCCAGCGTGGTTGCTGGTACGGCTGGGTACACTCAATAAAAGTGTGTGGATAATATGAAACAGTTTCCAGTATCTGGTGGTACGAGTTGAGTGACAGTGTAGAGAAAGTGCTGTGTAAACTGATACGAGTCAGGACAATTACAAACATAAATGAAAAACAAAAGTCGCTTAAAAGTCGACAGGGTCGACTTCATTGCACCGGGTTTTATCCCATATGGCTCGGTCTCTTTCCGCAGTGCGGAAAGCGTCGCACAAAGCACGAACTCCGTAGCTTTTAGCGATGACCCACAGGAGTCTCTGAAACATTTAACTCGAAGGGTGCGGCCAGGAATCGAACCCCCAACCTTCAGAGCATGAGTTAAACGGCTTGACCACTTCGCCACAGAGGCTCCCAGACATAAATGAAACATGGCAGATATATTACATAGATCAGGAGATGATGGAGGATTAGGAAATATATATGTTTATGTAACATGCATGTATATTTCGCGATGTGTAGACATAGATACTATCCATCTCAGTTCGTTTCATTCCTGCTCTCTTAAGAGCACTGACAGTCAACAACCCACTCATATATGGGAGTGACTGAGCCTCGGGAAAGTACCAACTGGGAATCTTTCCAGCTGACAGTGCAATGTGTCTCACCGGGAGAACATGACCTATGCTTTCATCAGTTGAGTCCTAACATTATTATAATTATCATCATCATATTATCATCAGGAATAAGAAATAAACAGTGGTTGTATTTTAAACTTAGTTCATCCATCTACAGTATAACTGTATATAAATGTATATGTAGCTAAAGTGAGTCCACACATTCGTAAAACAGTTTGGGACTCACAAATATATCGTAACAGGAGGAGACCAGTCAGGGTCTTGACTATTCAGCCCTTAAGCGACAAGCTTATCCTGCATACCTTAATTCTTCTTTCTCACTCCTGGGGATTTCAAGAGCAGCGCAGCTACATCTATCTTTTCAACGAGCCACTTCTTGGCTGTTTACTTGAGTATCTAGGGACTGAGTCTTCAATCAGCATAACAGACATTCGTCCCGATTTTTCTCTCTGGGATCTGGGACAGTAATTAGTCACTTATGACAAAAGTGAGGGATCTCAAACTGCACCCAGAACTAAACACCAGTAGGAGAACTAATGACTTTTAACACAAGACAATTTCATCATTTGGAGGTAGCAGGTTTAAATGCTGGTGTGGTCAGGATAGCTGTCAACTTGTATATTGTGGAGTGTGCTGGTGTAATAATGCCATGAGCATGGCTGGGCCAGAGTTCCAAGCATGTCTAAGGTCATCCTTCACTAAGAAAGTGAAAAGCTGGCTATCCCATATTCCATTAATTCAGGCACACATGTAATGGTCCTAACACTTCAAAGATCTATAGCAAGTTCCTGCTTTGGGACTTATTGTTTATAAACTGTACTCTCCAATCTCTGCTTCTTTGCTATACTTCTTTGTTCTACTTCTTTGAGTGCCTGTCAATAGCTGGGGATTTATTTCTCAATGGACTCAAACATTCCCCAACAAATGATCTTAAAATTAACAATGCAGAAAGATTTATTTCCATCAAGGGCAGAACAGACACATATCACAGGTCATGTAAAACTCCTCACCTCCAACTTTGAAAATCTTCACATCATTAAACTTCACATCATTAATCTTCACATCATTAAACTTCACATCATTAATCTTCACATCATTAAACTTCACATCATTAAACTTCACATCATTAATCTTCACATCATTAAACTTCACATCATTAATCTTCACATCATTAATCTTCACATCATTAAACTTCACATCAAAGACGTGGGGGAAGAAGTTGTTTTTCAGTCGGTAGAAATATTCTCCGATTCTGCTGCTTCTGGCTTCTGCTCTTGCAACCTGGGATTTTTCTACAACCTGAGAAGATGGAAACATAATAACTCTACACCATGCAAACACTATACATGGTTAGAACAGGTTCTATACCACACTAACACTAGACATGGTTAGAACAGGTTCTGCACCACACTAAACATGGTTATAACTGGTTCTATACCACACTAACACTATACATGGTTATAACTGGTTCTATACCACACTAACACTGGACATGGTTAGAACTAGTTCTACACCAGGCTAACAGTGGACATGATTAGAGCTGGTTCTACACCACACTAACACTGGACATGATTAGAGCTGGTTCTACACCACACTAACACTGGACATGATTAGAGCTGGTTCTACACCACACTAACACTGGACATGGTTAGAACTGGTTCTACACCAAGCTAACAGTGGACATGATTAGAGCTGGTTCTACACCAAGCTAACAGTGCATATGGTTAGAGTTGGTTCTACACCAAGCTAACAGTGGACATGATTAGAGCTGGTTCTACACCATGTCATACAAATATTCATGATGTGGTAGATACAGATCAAGATGTGGGAGATACAGATGGAATGACAGATGAAGATGCGGGAGGTACAGATTAAATGACAGATCCAGATGCAGGAGATACAGATTAAATGACAGATCCAGATGCAGGAGATACAGATTAAATGACAGATCCAGATGCAGGAGATACAGATTAAATGGCAGATCCAGATGCAGGAGATACAGATTAAATGACAGATCCAGATGCAGGAGATACAGATTAAATGACAGATCCAGATGCAGGAGATACAGATTAAATGACAGATCCAGATGCAGGAGATACAGATTAAATGACAGATCCAGATGCAGGAGATACAGATTAAATGACAGATCCAGATGCAGGAGATACAGATTAAATGACAGATCCAGATGCAGGAGATACAGATTAAATGACAGATCCAGATGCAGGAGATACAGATTAAATGACAGATCCAGATGCAGGAGATACAGATTAAATGGCAGATCCAGATGCAGGAGATACAGATTAAATGACAGATCCAGATGCAGGAGATACAGATTAATGACAGATCCAGATGCAGGAGATACAGATTAAATGACAGATCCAGATGCAGGAAGATACAGATTAAATGACAGATCTAGATGCAGGAGATACAGATTAAATGACAGATCCAGATGCAGGAGATACAGATTAAATGGCAGATCCAGATGCAGGAGATACAGATTAAATGACAGATCCAGATGCAGGAGATACAGATTAAATGACATATCGAGATGGGGGAGATGTTTCTTCCTCATGTTTTTGGTATCTCATTATCCACAGACTCTGTCTCAATGTCCACATGGAATCACCTCACTCAATAAGACTTGAATTGTATCAATAAATATTTCACACCCCTATGGAAGTTACTGTCATGACACTATGATCAGATGTTACAGCGGGATAGAAAATGCTTACCCCTCTAGATTTTGGTAATGGTACAATCTTGACAAAGTCTTGCAGATCACTCTTGAGCTGGTTGACAAGTCGCTCCTGATCCAAGACACAGATTACATCCACTGCACAAAGACACAAACACATCAATAGAAAATATTGGTGGACAAAATAGATCATTTAGCTTAAATAACAAGAAACAGAGACTATCAAAAAAATTGATGTGTAAGACCAAGACAAAACAACAACAATGGGAATATAAACATGATGAGACTAAATGTTGACAATGACAAGTTAATCAAAGTCTATTCCTGCTTCCTTCAGTAGCTGTGTTGATGTTCCACAAGTTTTGTATTTCATACACAAACTGGTTACTGCATGAAATCCTAGGTGTTACTTGTGTGCTCCATTTAGTACAACATCCACAACTGAGTTCAACGTGTTTCCAGGCACAGAGATGTCACGTTGTAAGTCAGTGACATTCCCATCAACAGGCTTTGCATTCTTTATTTTGCATTCCACGGCAACGTGATGTTCTCTAACTTGCAATGTCACTAGCTGGAGTGAAGATCTTCTTTAGCAACATGAAAACTCTCTGTCCTTCCTTTTTCCCTGTCAAAATGTTTTTCCTGCCAAAGCTACTCACAGCAGGGTCAGAGATCATGTTTGGGCTTTACAGCCAGATTTGAGGGGCAAGATCACTGCAGAGTGGAGCATATTCTGACAAGACATCCAGCATAAGAATGGAAGTAGAGGCAACCACTGTGGCTCTGAGATGTTTAATTCACCGTAGGAATGTCTTCTTTGTTTGATGGTGTGCCAATGTTTAATTCACCACAGGAATGTCTTCTTTGTTTGATGGTGTGATAATGTTTAATTCACCACAGGAATGTCTTCTTTGTTTGATGGTGTGCCAATGTTTAATTCACCACAGGAATGTCTTCTTTGTGTGATGGTGTGCCAATGTTTAATTCACCACAGGAATGTCTTCTTTGTTTGATGGTGTGCCAATGTTTAATTCACTGCAGGAATGTCTTCTTTGTTTGATGGTGTGCCAATGTTTAATTCACCACAGGAATGTCTTCTTTGTTTGATGGTGTGATAATGTTTAATTCACCACAGGAATGTCTTCTTTGTTTGATGGTGTGCCAATGTTTAATTCACTGCAGGAATGTCTTCTTTGTTTGATGGTGTGACAATGTTTAATTCACTGCAGGAATGTTTTGTATGTTTGAAGGTGTGATTTTGTGATCCTCACCCTGGTCATCCCCCATGCTATGAATAATTTGTCTATGCTATTTTCAAATTTGAATAGTCTCTCTCTCTCTCTCTCTCATGTGTGTGTGTGTGTGTGTGTCAGTCAGTCAAACATTGACAGCCTGTTGCTATGGGATTACCATTACATGTTTAATAAAAATACAGTCATCTGTGACACAATTTGGACATACCCTCAAATTCACTGGCTGCTTGCTTCAATGCCTCATAGCCAGCACCACGGATACAGCCAGCTGTGTTAATGATGACCCCACTGCAGTTCACTGTGAACACAAATATATAGTTTGTACACACAACCATCTCCTTAACATACACACAGTAATACTCACAAACATATAGTTTGTACACACAACTATCTCTTTAACATACACACAGTAATACTCACAAACATATAGTTTGTACACACAACCATCTCCTTAACATACACACAGTAATACTCACAAACATATAGTCTGTACACACAACTATCTCCTTAACATACACACAGTAATACTCACAAACATATAGTCTTAGTCTATACACACAACTATCTCCTTAACATACACACAGTAATACTCACAAACATATAGTTTGTACACACAACTATCTCCTTAACATACACACAGTAATACTCACATAAATATAATTTGTACACACAACCAACTCTTCTATATAACACATCTATACTCACAAACAGTCTGTACACACAACCATCTCTTTCATCCAACACAACTAAACACACATAAACCAACATCTTTAAATATACACAACTAACTTGTAGCATACTTACTTTACTTATATTGCAAATAACTACATCACGTTTACATAAATATAACAATGGTGAATTGCCATAGACATTAACAACACAAATATCATTGATCTGATAAGATAGAGATGAAATGGAATGTTATATTCGCTGGGCCGCATGGCCAAATGGATAAGAACACGTGTTCTTAAACATCCGTTGTGCTGATGCCGAGGTAAGTGCTTCGACCCTTACACCAGACAGATGGACTCAAATGTTGACCTGTCGTCCTTGACTTGGGGGACGTTAATTACAAGTATCTCTGAAGTCGGAGTGGGTTCACTTGATGGCGAGGGACACTGTTAATAGGGAAAGCTAACCCACACGCACAATTCAGCCCATCACTACTATAAATACTGTGTATGGACTACGTTTGAATTCAAAGCTTGCGAGCCAAAAAAAATAAATTATATTCCACAAATGACCTAACAGAAGAACTACTCCCCCACACAGGTGAGATAATCCTTCCTGTATGGGGAGGTGTGCACTTGTCCGTGAGCATTCAATATTTATATTTGTGTGTGTCTTTATGTACAATTATACTCCTCTCTGTATCCCTGTTTATGTCACTCATGAAGATCACTAGGATCTGTTGTGTTGTAGTGTAGCCTATGTTTTACATATTTAGTTAGTTACGGTTCCAACTTCACGGCAAAGGGTCGTCCCCATTATGCTCCGTTCCTGTGTCAGTGAATATCACACAAAATGCTTCTCACTGCCCTATGTAAACAATGGAATAGACAGGAGTATCAGCAAGCCAACAGCCCGCACAGGTACACTGTGCATAATGTCGCCGCCAGAATGCCAACACAAAAGTCCTCCACGAGAAATACAGTTCATTGTCAATGGAAAAGGCAGTCACCAGAAAGACTTCATTGACCCAGGTTTTATCCCATATGGCTCGGTCTCTTTCCCCAGGGCGACCCGCCGAAAGCGCTGCACAAAGCATGAACTCCGTAGCCCCAGCGATGACTCCCAGGAGTCTCCTGAAAAATGCACTCGTGAACCGAAAAGGCAAACCAGTCAATCCAGCAACAGCCGGCCGCCATCGTTCTGAACATGCAGTTCACGCTACAAACTGCGAACAGATGTAAAAGCATTCCATGTGAACTTCACAGCTCACACACTCACTCAGTAGCAGGGCGACGGAACCATAGCTCCCTTAGTCGCCTCTTACGACGTGCATAGTAGGCAACTGTGTTACTATTCTTTGCTCCCCCGTATGGGCCCCGGCAACACACGGGCAGGTTTACATATTTGCTTAATGTTATGATTAGCACTATTATTATTATGGAGACGTCAAACACAGAGGCACTATCATTACCTTTCTTGTTCTGTTCAGATCGTACGTTGATAACTTCGGCCAGTCGTGACACAAGCATGTTGTACAGTTGAATATTATCGTCGGGACTTCTGTGACCATAATGAAACACCAGCGGAGCTGTCTGCTGGAAGCCTTCTTCTACATCTGCCGTCCTCTCAACAACCATGGCTCCTGGAAGCAGCAGAAGCAACAAACATCTCATGACTATTGACAGACAAGCATTCCCTAGTGGCAGCAAATAACTGAATGTATTCTTCTAACAGTGGCTTCAATCTGATACACCCTAGTGGTTAATATGTGTAACTGTGAATGTGTTCTTCAAACAGTGGCTTCAACCTGACACGCCCTAGTGGTTAATATGTGCAACTGTGAATGTGTTCTTCAAACAATGGCTTCAACCTGACATGCCCTAGTGGTTAATATGTGCAACTGTGAATGTGTTCTTCAACCTGACATGCTCTAGTGGTAAATATGTGCAACTGTGAATGTGTTCTTCAACCTGACACGCCCTAGTGGTAAATATGTGCAACTGTGAATGTGTTCTTCAACCTGACACGCTCTAGTGGTAAATATGTGCAACTGTGAATGTGTTCTTCAACCTGACACGCCCTAGTGGTAAATATGTGCAACTGTGAATGTGTTCTTCAACCTGACACGCTCTAGTGGTAAATATGTGCAACTGTGAATGTGTTCTTCAACCTGACACGCTCTAGTGGTAAATATGTGCAAGTGTAAATGTGTTCTTCAAACAGTGGCTTCAACCTGACACGCCCTAGTGGTAAATATGTGCAACTGTGAATGTGTTCTTCAACCTGACACGCTCTAGTGGTAAATATGTGCAACTGTAAATGTGTTCTTCAAACAGTGGCTTCAACCTGACACGCCCTAGTGGTAAATATGTGCAACTGTGAATGTGTTCTTCAAACAGTGGCTTCAACCTGACATGCCCTAGTGGTAAATATGTGCAACTGTGAATGTGTTATTCAAACAATGGCTTCAAGCTGACACATCCTAGTGGTAAATATATACAACTGTGACAGCATCATCATGTGTTCTGCCAAAAGGCATGGTAAACTGCCTGTATCTCCTCAGATCTCAGTCTGTGGTGTTCTGGATCCATTATACTGTACGACCACATACACATTTATTACAGGATCTAAGAATATAAGAAGTGGCTAACTGGCTGCAGGGTGTGTTCCCCATGTTTGGTTTGATGCCACTGCTCGCTTGAAATCATCACCATTTATTTCATAGCAGTGGAGACATCAGGCTGAGCTGAAGTGACAGCATCTTGTGCTTATTGCCAAATATGAAGTATCTGCAGCCACACGAGTGGCTAAACATGGCTGAGATGAATTAGGTAAATAGATTATGAACTATCCGGTGTTCAGTTTCTTATTGACACCTATATTGTATAGCAGACAACATGGCTACCTCTCAGAGCAATGGCCGAGAGAATTTATTAGACACTGCGGAATCTGGTCAGCCTATATCTTGAAGGTTTGTTATTATGGTTACTATTCACACCACAATACCTGCCTTTGAAGAAGCTAAACAGTTCTATAACCACACCAGACTTCAGATCACACATGTGTATCAAAGTGATATATCCATTTTGTTTTTTTTTTTTTTTTGTTTTTTTTTTTTTTTGTGGTCCCAACATGTTAAGCACAATGTCACAAGTTGCCTTGGTCATGTAACAAATTATAAACAGTTCTATAACCACACCAGACTTCAGATCACACATGTGTATCAAAGTGATATATCTATGTGTCACTGTTAGCAGGACAACCATAATTAATGTACAAAAGTTGCCATAATCATGTAACAAATTATAAACAGTTCTATAACCACACCAGCCTTCAGTACTCACCCAAAGTCCCTGGCAACCCCATGCTTCCCTGAAATAACAACACGAGGTCATATGTGTGTATTCTACATGTATTACACATATCATGTTCGGTACAAAGTAATTCCCCATCAAATATTATACCAGGTAATTTTACCTCACATACTATACCTGGTAATTTTACTTCACATTCTATTCTAAGTAATTTTATCTCATACTATAACAGGTAATGGTATCTCACATATTATTACCAGGTAGTTTTATCTCACTTATTAAAACAGGTAATTTTATCTCACATATTATACCAGGTAATTTTACCTCACATATTATAACAGGTAAGTTTATCTCACATATTATACAAAGTTATTTTATCTTATATTATAAAAGGGAACACATAAAACGGCAATTCTATCTGGCACAATATAACAGGCACTTCTCTTAAGTTAGACTGGGTCCATATTATCACTAACATTCCAAGGAATGCCATATATCTTCAATACATGCTGCAGTTTATCCACAGACTGGGTCCCTAGTATCACTAACATTCCAAGGATTGCCATATATCTTCAATAACGATGCAGTCTATTCATAGATTGGGTCCCCAGTATCGCTAACAATTCCAAGGATTGCCATACATCTCCTGAAATGTGTAGTCCCAGTTCCAGTTGTACACACCCGGTCATCAGCAGCTGACACAGACAGTCTCTACACAGATCTCACTTTTATTTATGCAAGCCTGTTCCAAAGCTCACCTGACCCGATTGTCATTGCATCAGACTTGACAGTTAGAACTTAGTTTTCTAGAGGACTTTAAGCAATCCAGCAACTAACAGCTGCATTAATTGGAGACACAGCATCCAGAGTTTTCAACAAACTCCTTCTGACACAAGATTGATAAACTAGCCCCTCTGCATTCAGACACCTGTGTGTTGTGTCTGGTGTAGATCACATATGAATATGACACATATGACACATGGACTAAAAATACTCATCAATTACAGCATAGGACAGAGATACAAAGACTACACAGATGACTTCAACTCATTAACTACAGTATAGGATTGAGATACAAAGACTACAGAAAGACAAGTGAACCAGTAGCAGTTTCTGATGGCACCATGGGATCCCATAGAAAATCATGATCTCTATAAGGACACCACATACAGAACCCAGAGTTCTTCATGGGGGAACAGATGGAGACCACAAATCACCAATTTTGGTAGTAAATAGACAAAGCTGAGGCAATAGTGACTTAACAATAAGAATGCAGTGTACAGGAGCTGTTATAGCACCAAGAACTGTGTGGAAGTCACAAGAAATGAAGGGGATGAGAAAGCAAACAGGCCATCTCACCTCATGTGTCATGACTCAGAATATGTGAGGACCTAAAACTGGACACTCCAACAGCAGTTGCTGTTGTGGGGGTCACTTTTACCTGACCAAACACAGAATATCTAATGTACACCAATGTATGGACCAGAAACACGGACAGCCATTCACACAATCACTAATACACTACCAGCATGCACTGACTGGTGCCTGCACAGAACAGAGGGACTGAGATAGAATCACTAATACACTACCAGCATGCACTGACTGGTGCCTGCACAGAGCAGAGGGGACTGAGATAGAATCACTAATACACTACCAGCATGCACTGACTGGTGCCTGCAGAGAACAGAGGGACTGAGATAGAATCACTAATACACTACCAGCATGCACTGACTGGTGCCTGCAGAGAACAGAGGGACTGAGATAGAATCACTAATACACTACCAGCATGCACTGACTGGTGCCTGCACAGAGAACAGAGGGACTGAGATAGAATCACTAATACACTACCAGCATGCACTGACTGGTGCCTGCACAGAGAACAGAGGGACTGAGATAGAATCACTAATACACTACCAGCATGCACTGACTGGTGCCTGCACAGAGAACAGAGGGACTGAGATAGAATCACTAATACACTACCAGCATGCACTGACTGGTGCCTGCAGAGAACAGAGGGACTGAGATAGAATCACTAATACACTACCAGCATGCACTGACTGGTGCCTGCAGAGAACAGAGGGACTGAGATAGAATCACTAATACACTACCAGCATGCACTGACTGGTGCCTGCACAGAGAACAGAGGGACTGAGATAGAATCACTAATACACTACCAGCATGCACTGACTGGTGCCTGCACAGAGAACAGAGGGACTGAGATAGAATCACTAATACACTACCAGCATGCACTGACTGGTGCCTGCACAGAGAACAGAGGGACTGAGATAGAATCACTAATACACTACCAGCATGCACTGACTGGTGCCTGCAGAGAACAGAGGGACTGAGATAGAATCACTAATACACTACCAGCATGCACTGACTGGTGCCTGCACAGAGAACAGAGGGACTGAGATAGAATCACTAATACACTACCAGCATGCACTGACTGGTGCCTGCACAGAGAACAGAGGGACTGAGATAGAATCACTAATACACTACCAGCATGCACTGACTGGTGCCTGCAGAGAACAGAGGGACTGAGATAGAATCACTAATACACTACCCAGCATGCACTGACTGGTGCCTGCAGAGACAGAGGGACTGAGATAGAATCACTAATACACTACCAGCATGCACTGACTGGTGCCTGCAGAGAACAGAGGGACTGAGATAGAATCACTAATACACTACCAGCATGCACTGACTGGTGCCTGCACAGAGCAGAGGGACTGAGATAGAATCACTAATACACTACCAGCATGCACTGACTGGTGCCTGCAGAGAGAGCAGAGGGACTGAGATAGAATCACTAATACACTACCAGCATGCACTGACTGGTGCCTGCACAGAACAGAGGGACTGAGATAGAATCACTAATACACTACCAGCATGCACTGACTGGAGCCTGCAGAGAACAGAGGGACTGAGATAGAATCACTAATACACTACCAGCATGCACTGACTGGTGCCTGCAGAGAACAGAGGGACTGAGATAGAATCACTAATACACTACCAGCATGCACTGACTGGTGCCTGCACAGAGAAACAGAGGGACTGAGATAGAATCACTAATACACTACCAGCATGCACTGACTGGTGCCTGCACAGAACAGAGGGACTGAGATAGAATCACTAATACACTACCAGCATGCACTGACTGGTGCCTGCACAGAACAGAGGGAATGAGATAGAATCACTAATACACTACCAGCATGCACTGACTGTGCCTGCACAGAGACAGAGGGACTGAGATAGAATCACTAATACACTACCAGCATGCACTGACTGGTGCCTGCAAGAGAACAGAGGGACTGAGATAGAATCACTAATACACTACCAGCATGCACTGACTGGTGCCTGCACAGAGACAGAGGGACTGAGATAGAATCACTAATACACTACCAGCATGCACTGACTGGCTGCCTGCACAGAGAACAGAGGGACTGAGATAGAATCACTAATACACTACCAGCATGCACTGACTGGTGCCTGCACGAGAACAGAGGGACTGAGATAGAATCACTAATACACTACCAGCATGCACTGACTGGTGCCTGCAGAGAACAGAGGGACTGAGATAGAATCACTAATACACCACCAGCATGCACTGACTGGTGCCTGCACAGAGAACAGAGGGACTGAGATAGAATCACTAATACACTACCAGCATGCACTGACTGGTGCCTGCACAGAGAACAGAGGGACTGAGATAGAATCACTAATACACTACCAGCATGCACTGACTGGTGCCTGCAGAGAACAGAGGGACTGAGATAGAATCACTAATACACTACCAGCATGCACTGACTGGTGCCTGCAGAGAACAGAGGGACTGAGATAGATCACTAATACACTACCAGCATGCACTGACTGGTGCCTGCACAGAGAACAGAGGGACTGAGATAGAATCACTAATACACTACCAGCATGCACTGACTGGTGCCTGCACGAGAACAGAGGGACTGAGATAGAATCACTATACACTACCAGCATGCACTGACTGGTGCCTGCACAGAGAACAGAGGGACTGAGATAGAATCACTAATACACTACACAGCATGCACTGACTGGTGCCTGCACAGAGAACAGAGGGACTGAGATAGAATCACTAATACACTACCAGCATGCACTGACTGGTGCCTGCACAGAGAACAGAGGGACTGAGATAGAATCACTAATACACTACCAGCATGCACTGACTGTGCCTGCAGAGACAGAGGGACTGAGATAGAATCACTAATACACTACCAGCATGCACTGACTGGTGCCTGCACAGAGAACAGAGGGACTGAGATAGAATCACTAATACACTACCAGCATGCACTGACTGGTGCCTGCAGAGAACAGAGGGACTGAGATAGAATCACTAATACACTACCAGCATGCACTGACTGGTGCCTGCACAGAGAACAGAGGGACTGAGATAGAATCACTAATACACTACCAGCATGCACTGACTGGTGCCTGCACAGAGAACAGAGGGACTGAGATAGAATCACTAATACACTACCAGCATGCACTGACTGGTGCCTGCACAGAGAACAGAGGGACTGAGATAGAATCACTAATACACTACCAGCATGCACTGACTGGTGCCTGCACAGAGAACAGAGGGACTGAGATAGAATCACTAATACACTACCAGCATGCACTGACTGGTGCCTGCAGAGAACGAGAGGGACTGAGATAGAATCACTAATACACTACCAGCATGCACTGACTGGTGCCTGCACGAGAACAGAGGGACTGAGATAGAATCACTAATACACTACCAGCATGCACTGACTGGTGCCTGCACAGAGAACAGAGGGACTGAGATAGAATCACTAATACACTACCAGCATGCACTGACTGGTGCCTGCACAGAGAACAGAGGGACTGAGATAGAATCACTAATACACTACCAGCATGCACTGACTGGTGCCTGCACAGAGAACAGAGGGACTGAGATAGAATCACTAATACACTACCAGCATGCACTGACTGGTGCCTGCAAGAGAACAGAGGGACTGAGATAGAATCACTATACACTACCAGCATGCACTGACTGGTGCCTGCACAGAGAACAGAGGGACTGAGATAGATCACTAATACACTACCAGCATGCACTGACTGGTGCCTGCAGAGAACAGAGGGACTGAGATAGAATCACTAATACACTACCAGCATGCACTGACTGGTGCCTGCAGAGAACAGAGGGAATGAGATAGAATCACTAATACACTACCAGCATGCACTGACTGTGCCTGCACAGAGAACAGAGGGACTGAGATAGAATCACTAATACACTACCAGCATGCACTGACTGGTGCCTGCACAGAGAACAGAGGGACTGAGATAGAATCACTAATACACTACCAGCATGCACTGACTGGTGCCTGCACAGAGACAGAGGGACTGAGATAGAATCACTAATACACTACCAGCATGCACTGACTGGTGCCTGCACAGAGAACAGAGGGACTGAGATAGAATCACTAATACACTACCAGCATGCACTGATGGTGCCTGCAGAGAACAGAGGGACTGAGATAGAATCACTAATACACCACCAGCATGCACTGACTGGTGCCTGCACAGAGAACAGAGGGACTGAGATAGAATCACTAATACACTACCAGCATGCACTGACTGGTGCCTGCACAGAACAGAGGGACTGAGATAGAATCACTAATACACTACCAGCATGCACTGACTGGTGCCTGCACAGAGCAGAGGGACTGAGATAGAATCACTAATACACTACCAGCATGCACTGACTGGTGCCTGCAGAGGAACAGAGGGACTGAGATAGAATCACTAATACACTACCAGCATGCACTGACTGGTGCCTGCACAGAGACAGAGGGACTGAGATAGAATCACTAATACACTACCAGCATGCACTGACTGGTGCCTGCAGAGAACAGAGGGACTGAGATAGAATCACTAATACACTACCCAGCATGCACTGACTGGTGCCTGCACAGAGACAGAGGGACTGAGATAGAATCACTAATACACTACCAGCATGCACTGACTGGTGCCTGCAGAGAACAGAGGGACTGAGATAGAATCACTAAACACTACCAGCATGCACTGACTGGTGCCTGCACAGAGAACAGAGGGACTGAGATAGAATCACTATACACTACCAGCATGCACTGACTGGTGCCTGCACAGAGAACAGAGGACTGAGATAGAATCACTAATACACTACCAGCATGCATGACTGGTGCCTGCAGAGAACAGAGGGACTGAGATAGAATCACTATATCACTACCAGCATGCACTGACTGGTGCCTGCAGAGAACAGAGGGACTGAGATAGAATCACTAATACACTACCAGCATGCACTGACTGGTGCCTGCACAGAGACAGAGGGACTGAGATAGAATCACTAATACACTACCAGCATGCACTGACTGGTGCTGCACAGAGAACAGAGGGACTGAGATAGAATCACTAATACACTACCAGCATGCACTGACTGGTGCCTGCACAGAGAACAGAGGACTGAGATAGAATCACTAATACACTACCAGCATGCACTGACTGGTGCCTGCACAGAGAACAGAGGGACTTGAGATAGAATCACTAATACACTACCAGCATGCACTGACTGGTGCCTGCAGAGAACAGAGGGACTGAGATAGAATCACTAATACACTACCAGCATGCACTGACTGGTGCCTGCACAGAGAACAGAGGGACTGAGATAGAATCACTAATACACTACCAGCATGCACTGACTGGTGCCTGCACAGAGAACAGAGGGACTGAGATAGAATCACTAATACACTACCAGCATGCACTGACTGGTGCCTGCACAGAGAACAGAGGGACTGAGATAGAATCACTAATCACTACCAGCATGCACTGACTGGTGCCTGCACAGAGAACAGAGGGACTGAGATAGAATCACTAATACACTACCAGCATGCACTGACTGGTGCCTGCACAGAGAACAGAGGGACTGAGATAGAATCACTAATACACTACCAGCATGCACTGACTGGTGCCTGCACAGAGAACAGAGGGACTGAGATAGAATCACTAATACACTACCAGCATGCACTGACTGGTGCCTGCAGAGAACAGAGGGACTGAGATAGAATCACTAATACACTACCAGCATGCACTGACTGGTGCCTGCACAGAGAACAGAGGGACTGAGATAGAATCACTAATACACTACCAGCATGCACTGACTGGTGCCTGCAGAGAACAGAGGGACTGAGATAGAATCACTAATACACTACAGCATGCACTGACTGGTGCCTGCACAGAGCACAGAGGGACTGAGATAGAATCACTAATACACTACCAGCATGCACTGACTGGTGCCTGCACAGAGAACAGAGGGACTGAGATAGAATCACTATACACTACCAGCATGCACTGACTGGTGCCTGCACAGAGAACAGAGGGACTGAGATAGAATCACTAATACATACCAGCATGCACTGACTGGTGCCTGCACAGAGAACAGAGGGGACTGAGATAGAATCACTAATACACTACCAGCATGCACTGACTGGTGCCTGCACGAGAACAGAGGGACTGAGATAGAATCACTATACACTACCAGCATGCACTGACTGGTGCCTGCACAGAGAACAGAGGGACTGAGATAGAATCACTAATACACTACCAGCATGCACTGACTGGTGCCTGCACAGAGACAGAGGACTGAGATAGAATCACTAATACACTACCAGCATGCACTGACTGGTGCCTGCAGAGAACAGAGGGACTGAGATAGAATCACTAATACACTACCAGCATGCACTGACTGGTGCCTGCACAGAGCAGAGGGACTGAGATAGAATCACTAATACACTACCAGCATGCATTGACTGGTGCCTGCAGAGAACAGAGGGACTGAGATAGAATCACTAATACACTACCAGCATGCACTGACTGGTGCCTGCAGAGAACAGAGGACTGAGATAGAATCACTAATACACTACCAGCATGCACTGACTTGTGCCTGCAGAGAACAGAGGGACTGAGATAGAATCACTATACACTACCAGCATGCACGACTGGTGCCTGCACAGAGAACAGAGGGACTGAGATAGAATCACTAATACACTACCAGCATGCACTGACTGGTGCCTGCAGAGAACAGAGGGACTGAGATAGAATCACTAATACACTACCAGCATGCACTGACTGGTGCCTGCAGAGAACAGAGGGACTGAGATAGAATCACTAATACACTACCAGCATGCACTGACTGGTGCCTGCACAGAGAACAGAGGGATGAGATAGAATCACTAATACACTACCAGCATGCACTGACTGGTGCCTGCACAGAGAACAGAGGACTGAGATAGAATCACTATACACTACCAGCATGCACTGACTGGTGCCTGCACAGAGAACAGAGGGACTGAGATAGAATCACTAATACACTACCAGCATGCACTGACTGGTGCCTGCAGAGAACAGAGGGACTGAGATAGAATCACTAATACACTACCAGCATGCACTGCTGGTGCCTGCACAGAGAACAGAGGGACTGAGATAGAATCCCTAATACACTACCAGCATGCACCTGACTGGTGCCTGCACAGAGAACAGAGGGACTGAGATAGAATCACTAATACACTACCAGCATGCACTGACTGGTGCCTGCAGAGAACACGAGGGACTGAGATAGAATCACTAATACACTACCAGCATGCACTGACTGGTGCCTGCAGAGAACAGAGGGACTGAGATAGAATCACTAATACACTACCAGCATGCACTGACTGGTGCCTGCACAGAGAACAGAGGGACTGAGATAGAATCACTAATACACTACCAGCATGCACTGACTGGTGCCTGCACAGAGACAGAGGGACTGAGATAGAATCACTAATACATACCAGCATGCACTGACTGGTGCCTGCACAGAGAACAGAGGGACTGAGATAGAATCACTAATACACTACCAGCATGCACTGACTGGTGCCTGACAGAGAACAGAGGGACTGAGATAGAATCACTAATACACTACAGCATGCACTGACTGGTGCCTGCACAGAGAACAGAGGGACTGAGATAGAATCACTAATACACTACCAGCATGCACTGACTGTGCCTGCACAGAGAACAGAGGGACTGAGATAGAATCACTAATACACTACCAGCATGCACTGACTGTGCCTGCAGAGAACAGAGGGACTGAGATAGAATCACTAATTACACTACCAGCATGCACTGACTGGTGCCTGCACAGAGAACAGAGGGACTGAGATAGACATCACTAATACACTACCAGCATGCACTGACTGGTGCCTGCACGAGACAGAGGGACTGAGATAGAATCACTAATACACTACCAGCAGCAGTGATGGCCTGCAGAGAACAGAGGGACTGAGATAGAATCACTAGATACACTACCAGCATGCACGACTGTGCTGCAAGATAGAGGGACTGAGATAGAATCACTAATACACTACCAGCATGCACGACTGGTGCCTGCAGAGACAGAGGGACTGAGATAGAATCACTAATACACTACCAGCATGCACTGACTGGTGCCTGCACAGAGAACAGAGGGACTGAGATAGAATCACTAATACACTACCAGCATGCACTGACTGTGCCTGCACGAGAACAGAGGGACTGAGATAGAATCACTAATACACTACCAGCATGCACTGACTGGTGCCTGCACAGAACAGAGGGACTGAGATAGAATCACTAATACACTACCAGCATGCACTGACTGGTGCCTGCAAGAGAACAGAGGGACTGAGATAGAATCACTAATACACTACCAGCATGCATGACTGGTGCCTGCACAGAGACAGAGGGACTGAGATAGAATCACTAATACACTACCAGCATGCACTGACTGGTGCCTGCAGAGGAACAGAGGGACTGAGATAGAATCACTAATACACTACCAGCATGCACTGACTGGTGCCTGCACGAGAACAGAGGGACTGAGATAGAATCACTAATACACTACCAGCATGCACTGACTGGTGCCTGCAGAGAACAGAGGGACTGAGATAGAATCACTAATACACTACCAGCATGCACTGACTGGTGCCTGCCAGAGAACAGAGGGACTGAGATAGAATCACTAATACACTACCAGCATGCACTGACTGGTGCCTGCACAGAGAACAGAGGGACTGAGATAGAATCACTACTACACTACCAGCATGCACTGACTGGTGCCTGCACGAGAACAGAGGGACTGAGATAGAATCACTATACACTACCAGCATGCACTGACTGGTGCCTGCAGAGAACAGAGGGACTGAGATAGAATCACTAATACACTACCAGCATGCACTGACTGGTGCCTGCACAGAGAAACAGAGGGACTGAGACTAGAATCACTAATACACTACCAGCATGCACTGACTGGTTGCTGCACAGAGAACAGAGGGACTGAGATAGAATCACTAATACACTACCAGCATGCACTGACTGGTGCCTGCACAGAGAACAGAGGGACTGAGATAGAATCACTAATACACTACCAGCATGCACTGACTGGTGCCTGCACAGAGAACAGAGGGACTGAGATAGAATCACTAATACACTACCAGCATGCACTGACTGGTGCCTGCACAGAGAACAGAGGGACTGAGATAGAATCACTAATACACTACCAGCATGCACTGACTGGTGCTGCACAGAGAACAGAGGGACTGAGATAGAATCACTAATACACTACCAGCATGCACTGACTGGTGCCTGCACAGAGAACAGAGGGACTGAGATAGAATCACTAATACACTACCAGCATGCACTGACTGGTGCCTGCACAGAGAACAGAGGGACTGAGATAGAATCACTAATACACTACCAGCATGCACTGACTGGTGCCTGCACAGAGACAGAGGGACTGAGATAGAATCACTAATACACCACCAGCATGCACTGACTGGTGCCTGCAAGAGAACAGAGGGACTGAGATAGAATCACTAATACACTACCAGCATGCACTGACTGGTGCCTGCACAGAGAACAGAGGGACTGAGATAGAATCACTATACACTACCAGCATGCACTGACTGGTGCCTGCACAGAGAACAGAGGGACTGAGATAGAATCACTAATACACTACCAGCATGCACTGACTGGTGCCTGCACAGAGAACAGAGGGACTGAGATAGAATCACTAATACACCCACCAGCATGCACTGACTGGTGCCTGCACAGAGAACAGAGGACTGAGATAGAATCACTAATACACTACCAGCATGCACTGACTGGTGCCTGCAGAGAACAGAGGGACTGAGATAGAATCACTAATACACTACCAGCATGCACTGACTGGTGCCTGCACAGAGAACAGAGGGACTGAGATAGAATCACTAATACACTACCAGCATGCACTGACTGGTGCCTGCAGAGAACAGAGGGACTGAGATAGAATCACTAATACACTACCAGCATGCACTGACTGGTGCCTGCAGAGAACAGAGGGACTGAGATAGAATCACTAATACACTACCAGCATGCACGACTGGTGCCTGCACAGAGAACAGAGGGACTGAGATAGAATCACTAATACACTACCAGCATGCACTGACTGGTGCTGCAGAGAACAGAGGGACTGAGATAGAATCACTAATACACTACCCAGCATGCACTGACTGGTGCCTGCACAGAGAACAGAGGACTGAGCTAGAATCACTAATACACTACCCGCATGCACTGACTGGTGCCTGCAGAGAACAGAGGGACTGAGATAGAATCACTAATACACTACCAGCATGCACTGACTGGTGCCTGCAGAGAACAGAGGGACTGAGATAGAATCACTAATACACTACCAGCATGCACTGATGGTGCCTGCACAGAGAACAGAGGATGAGATAGAATCACTAATACACTACCAGCATGCACTGACTGGTGCCTGCACAGAGAACAGAGGGACTGAGATAGAATCACTAATACACTACCAGCATGCACTGACTGGTGCCTGCACAGAGAACAGAGGGGACTGAGATAGAATCACTATACACTACCAGCATGCACTGACTGGTGCCTGCAGAGAACAGAGGGACTGAGATAGAATCACTAATACACTACCAGCATGCACTGACTGGTGCCTGCACAGAGAACAGAGGACTGAGATAGAATCACTAATACACTACCAGCATGCACTGACTGGTGCCTGACAGAGAACAGAGGGACTGAGATAGAATCACTAATACACTACCAGCATGCACTGACTGGTGCCTGCAGAGAACAGAGGGACTGAGATAGAATCACTAATACACTACCAGCATGCACTGACTGGTGCCTGCACAGAGAACAGAGGGACTGAGATAGAATCACTAATACACTACCAGCATGCACTGACTGGTGCCTGCACAGAGAACAGAGGGACTGAGATAGAATCACTAATACACCACCAGCATGCACTGACTGGTGCCTGCACAGAGAACTAGGGACTGGAGATAGAATCACTATACACTACCAGCATGCATTGACTGGTGCCTGCAGAGAACAGAGGGACTGAGATAGAATCACTAATACACTACCAGCATGCACTGACTGGTGCCTGCAGAGAAACAGAGGGACTGAGATAGAATCACTAATACACTACCAGCATGCACTGATGGTGCCTGCAGAGAACAGAGGGACTGAGATAGAATCACTAATACACTACCAGCATGCACTGACTGGTGCCTGCCAGAGAACAGAGGGACTGAGATAGAATCACTAATACACTACCAGCATGCACTGACTGGTGCCTGCACAGAGAACAGAGGGATGAGATAGAATCACTAATACACTACCAGCATGCACTGGACTGGTGCCTGCACGAGAACAGAGGGACTGAGATAGAATCACTAATACACTACCAGCATGCACTGACTGTGCCTGCACAGAGCAGAGGGACTGAGATAGAATCACTAATACACTACCAGCATGCATGACTGGTGCCTGCACAGAGAACAGAGGGACTGAGATAGAATCACTAATACACTACCAGCATGCACTGACTGGTGCCTGCACAGAGACAGAGGGACTGAGATAGAATCACTAATACACTACCAGCATGCACTGACTGGTGCTGCAGAGAACAGAGGGACTGAGATAGAATCACTAATACACTACCAGCATGCACTGACTGGTGCCTGCAGAGAACAGAGGGACTGAGATAGAATCACTAATACACTACCAGCATGCACTGACTGGTGCCTGCACAGAGAACAGAGGGACTGAGATAGAATCACTAATACACTACCAGCATGCACTGACTGGTGCCTGCACAGAGAACAGAGGGACTGAGATAGAATCACTAATACACTACCAGCATGCACTGACTGGTGCCTGCAGAGAAAAGAGGGACTGAGATAGAATCACTAATACACTACCAGCATGCACTGACTGGTGCCTGCACAGAGAACAGAGGGACTGAGATAGAATCACTAATACACTACCAGCATGCACTGATGGTGCCTGCAGAGAACAGAGGGACTGAGATAGAATCACTAATACACTACCAGCATGCACTGACTGGTGCCTGCACAGAGAACAGAGGGACTGAGATAGAATCACTAATACACTACCAGCATGCACTGACTGGTGCTGCAGAGAACAGAGGGACTGAGATAGAATCACTAATACACTACAGCATGCACTGACTGGTGCTGCACAGAGAACAGAGGGACTGAGATAGAATCACTAATACACTACCAGCATGCACTGACTGGTGCCTGCACAGAGAACAGAGGGACTGAGATAGAATCACTATACACTACCAGCATGCACTGACTGGTGCCTGCAGAGAACAGAGGGACTGAGATAGAATCACTAATACACTACCAGCATGCACTGACTGGTGCCTGCACAGAGAACAGAGGGACTGAGATAGAATCACTAATACACTACCAGCATGCACTGACTGGTGCCTGCACAGAGAACAGAGGGACTGAGATAGAATCACTAATACACTACCAGCATGCACTGACTGGTGCCTGCACAGAGAACAGAGGGACTGAGATAGAATCACTAATACACTACCAGCATGCACTGACTGGTGCCTGCACAGAGAACAGAGGGACTGAGATAGAATCACTAATACACTACCAGCATGCACTGACTGGTGCTGCACAGAGAACAGAGGGACTGAGATAGAATCACTAATACACTACCAGCATGCACTGACTGGTGCCTGCCAGAGAACAGAGGGACTGAGATAGAATCACTAATACACTACCAGCATGCACTGACTGGTGCCTGCAGAGAACAGAGGGACTGAGATAGAATCACTAATACACTACCAGCATGCACTGACTGGTGCCTGACAGAGAACAGAGGGACTGAGATAGAATCACTAATACACTACCAGCATGCACTGACTGATGCCTGCACAGAGAACAGAGGGACTGAGATAGAATCACTAATACACTACCAGCATGCACTGACTGGTGCCTGCACAGAGAACAGAGGGACTGAGATAGAATCACTAATACACTACCAGCATGCACTGACTGGTGCCTGCACAGAGAACAGAGGGACTGAGATAGAATCACTAATACACTACCAGCATGCACTGACTGGTGCCTGCACAGAGAACAGAGGGACTGAGATAGAATCACTAATACACTACCAGCATGCACTGACTGGTGCCTGCACAGAGAACAGAGGGACTGAGATAGAATCACTAATACACTACCAGCATGCACTGACTGGTGCCTGCACGAGAGAACAGAGGGACTGAGATAGAATCACTAATACACTACCAGCATGCACTGACTGGTGCCTGCAGAGAACAGAGGGACTGAGATAGAATCACTAATACACTACCAGCATGCACTGACTGGTGCCTGCACAGAGAACAGAGGGACTGAGATAGAATCACTAATACACTACCAGCATGCACTGACTGGTGCCTGCACAGAACAGAGGGACTGAGATAGAATCACTAATACACTACCAGCATGCACTGACTGGTGCCTGCAGAGAACAGAGGGACTGAGATAGAATCACTAATACACTACCAGCATGCACTGACTGGTGCCTGCACAGAGAACAGAGGGACTGAGATAGAATCACTAATACACTACCAGCATGCACTGACTGGTGCCTGCACAGAGAACAGAGGGACTGAGATAGAATCACTAATACACTACCAGCATGCACTGACTGTGCCTGCAGAGAACAGAGGGACTGAGATAGAATCACTAATACACTACCAGCATGCACTGACTGGTGCCTGCAGAGAACAGAGGGACTGAGATAGAATCACTAATACACTACCAGCATGCACTGACTGGTGCCTGCACAGAGAACAGAGGGACTGAGATAGAATCACTAATACACTACCAGCATGCACTGACTGGTGCCTGCACAGAGACAGAGGGACTGAGATAGAATCACTAATACACTACCAGCATGCACTGACTGGTGCCTGCAAGAGAACAGAGGGATGAGATAGAATCACTAATACACTACCAGCATGCACTGACTGGTGCCTGCACAGAACAGAGGGACTGAGATAGAATCACTAATACACTACCAGCATGCACTGACTGGTGCCTGCAGAGAACAGAGGGACTGAGATAGAATCACTAATACACTACCAGCATGCACTGACTGGTGCCTGCAGAGAACAGAGGGACTGAGATAGAATCACTAATACACTACCAGCATGCACTGACTGGTGCCTGCACAGAGAACAGAGGGACTGAGATAGAATCACTAATACACTACCAGCATGCACTGACTGGTGCTGCACAGAACAGAGGGACTGAGATAGAATCACTAATACACTACCAGCATGCACTGACTGGTGCCTGCACGAGAACAGAGGGACTGAGATAGAATCACTAATACACTACCAGCATGCACTGACTGGTGCCTGCACAGAGAACAGAGGGACTGAGATAGAATCACTAATACACTACCAGCATGCACTGACTGGTGCCTGCAGAGAGAACAGAGGGACTGAGATAGAATCACTAATACACTACCAGCATGCACTGACTGGTGCCTGCACAGAGCAGAGGGACTGAGATAGAATCACTAATACACTACCAGCATGCACTGACTGGTGCTGCAGAGAACAGAGGGACTGAGATAGAATCACTAATACACTACCAGCATGCACTGACTGGTGCCTGCACAGAACAGAGGGACTGAGATAGAATCACTAATACACTACCAGCATGCACTGACTGGTGCCTGCAGAGAACAGAGGGACTGAGATAGAATCACTAATACACTACCAGCATGCACTGACTGGTGCCTGCACAGAGAACAGAGGGACTGAGATAGAATCACTAATACACTACCAGCATGCACTGACTGGTGCCTGCACAGAGAACAGAGGGACTGAGATAGAATCACTAATACACTACCAGCATGCACTGACTAGTGCCTGCAGAGAACAGAGGGACTGAGATAGAATCACTAATACACTACCAGCATGCACTGACTGGTGCCTGCAGAGAACAGAGGGACTGAGATAGAATCACTAATACACTACCAGCATGCACTGACTGGTGCCTGCACAGAGAACAGAGGGACTGAGATAGAATCACTAATACACTACCAGCATGCACTGACTGGTGCCTGCAGAGAACAGAGGGACTGAGATAGAATCACTAATACACTACCAGCATGCACTGACTGGTGCCTGCACAGAGAACAGAGGGACTGAGATAGAATCACTAATACACTACCAGCATGCACTGACTGGTGCCTGCACAGAGAACAGAGGGACTGAGATAGAATCACTAATACACTACCAGCATGCACTGACTGGTGCCTGCAGAGAACAGAGGGACTGAGATAGAATCACTAATACACTACCAGCATGCACTGACTGGTGCCTGCACAGAGAACAGAGGGACTGAGATAGAATCACTAATACACTACCAGCATGCACTGACTGGTGCATGCACAGAGAACAGAGGGACTGAGATAGATCACTAATACACACCAGCATGCACTGACTGGTGCCTGCACAGAGAACAGAGGGACTGAGATAGAATCACTAATACACTACCAGCATGCACTGACTGGTGCCTGCACAGAGAACAGAGGGACTGAGATAGAATCACTAATACACTACCAGCATGCACTGACTGGTGCCTGCACAGAGCAGAGGGACTGAGATAGAATCACTAATACACTACCAGCATGCACTGACTGGTGCCTGCAGAGAACAGAGGGACTGAGATAGAATCACTAATACACTACCAGCATGCACTGACTGGTGCCTGCACAGAACAGAGGGACTGAGATAGAATCACTAATACACTACCAGCATGCACTGACTGGTCCCTGCAGAGAACAGAGGGACTGAGATAGAATCACTAATACACTACCAGCATGCACTGACTGGTGCCTGCAGAGAACAGAGGGACTGAGATAGAATCACTAATACACTACCAGCATGCACTGACTGGTGCCTGCACAGAGAACAGAGGGACTGAGATAGAATCACTAATACACTACCAGCATGCACTGACTGGTGCCTGCACAGAACAGAGGGACTGAGATAGAATCACTAATACACTACCAGCATGCACTGACTGGTGCCTGCACAGAACAGAGGGACTGAGATAGAATCACTAATACACTACCAGCATGCACTGACTAGTGCCTGCACAGAGCAGAGGGACTGAGATAGAATCACTAATACACTACCAGCATGCACTGACTGGTGCCTGCAGAGAGAACAGAGGGACTGAGATAGAATCACTAATACACTACCAGCATGCACTGACTGGTGCCTGCACAGAGCAGAGGGACTGAGATAGAATCACTAATACACTACCAGCATGCACTGACTGGTGCCTGCAGAGAACAGAGGGACTGAGATAGAATCACTAATACACTACCAGCATGCAATGACTGGTGCCTGCACAGAACAGAGGGACTGAGATAGAATCACTAATACACTACCAGCATGCACTGACTGGTGCCTGCAGAGAACAGAGGGACTGAGATAGAATCACTAATACACCACCAGCATGCACTGACTGGTGCCTGCACAGAGAACAGAGGGACTGAGATAGAATCACTAATACACTACCAGCATGCACTGACTGGTGCCTGCACGAGAACAGAGGGGACTGAGATAGAATCACTAATACACTACCAGCATGCACTGACTGGTGCCTGCACAGAGAACAGAGGGACTGAGATAGAATCACTAATACACTACCAGCATGCACTGACTGGTGCCTGCACAGAACAGAGGGACTGAGATAGAATCACTAATACACTACCAGCATGCACTGACTGGTGCCTGCCACAGAACAGAGGGACTGAGATAGAATCACTAATACACTACCAGCATGCACTGACTAGTGCCTGCACAGAGCAGAGGGACTGAGATAGAATCACTAATACACTACCAGCATGCACTGACTGGTGCCTGCAGAGAGAACAGAGGGACTGAGATAGAATCACTAATACACTACCAGCATGCACTGACTGGTGCCTGCACAGAGCAGAGGGACTGAGATAGAATCACTAATACACTACCAGCATGCACTGACTGGTGCCTGCACAGAGAACAGAGGGACTGAGATAGAATCACTAATACACTACCAGCATGCACTGACTGGTGCCTGCACAGAGCAGAGGGACTGAGATAGAATCACTAATACACTACCAGCAATGAACTGACTGGTGCCTGCAAGAGAACAGAGGGACTGAGATAGAATCACTAATACACTACCAGCATGCACTGACTGGTGCCTGCAGAGAACAGAGGGACTGAGATAGAATCACTAATACACTACCAGCATGCACTGACTGGTGCCTGCAGAGAACAGAGGGACTGCGATAGAATCACTAATACACTACCAGCATGCACTGACTGGTGCATGCAGAGAGCAGAGGGACTGAGATAGAATTCACTAATACACTACAGCATGCATCGACTGGTGCCTGCACAGAGCAGAGGGACTGAGATAGAATCACTAATACACTACCAGCATGCACTGACTGGGCCTGCACAGAGCAGAGGGACGAGATTAGAATCACTAATACACTACCAGCAGCACTGACTGGTGCCTGCACAGAGCAGAGGGACTGCAGATAGAATCACTAATACACTACCAGCATGCACTGACTGGTGCCTGCACAGACAGAGGGACTGAGATAGAAATCACTAATACACTACCAGCAGCACTGGACTGTGCCTGCAGAGAACAGAGGGACTGAGATAGAATCACTAATACACTACCAGCATGCACTGACTGGTGCCTGCACAGAGCAGAGGGACTGAGATAGAATCACTAATACACTACCAGCATGCACTGACTGGTGCCTGCAGAGAACAGAGGGACTGAGACAGAATCACTAATACACTACCAGCATGCACTGACTGGTGCCTGCACAGAGCAGAGGGACTGAGATAGAATCACTAATACACTACCAGCATGCACTGACTGGTGCCTGCACAGAACAGAGGGACTGAGACAGAATCACTAATACACCACCAGCATGCACTGACTGGTGCCTGCACAGAGCAGAGGGACTGAGATAGAATCACTAAAGCACAACTCAGGGAGACAATGAGACAGATTTCAGTGAACCAAGAGGTCATCTAATAGAGGTCTTGGCACTGTATAAGACACACATTGAGAACAGCTGATAATGAAATGTCTATACATACCTCGCCAACATCAATGTCTGCCAGCACAGGAGACCATCCGAGTCGAACTGCATAATTCACCAAAATCCGGCTCAGAGTCGACTTCCCAACATCTGGAGGACCCACAAGAAGTATCTGCAACATGTTAAATCAAATTGTTTAAACAGCTTTTGTTACATAGTATGTGTATGTTTAAACAGCCAGTATTACATACTATGTGTGTGTTTAAACAGCTGGTGTTACATTGTGTGTGTATTTAAACAGCCGGTGTTACATAGTGTGCGTGTGTGTTTAACCCTTTACAAGGTGGACCGTCCATTTCCGTCCGATACGTTAAACGGGCAAAACGTCTCAAACCGGCCGATACTATTATGCATTGTAAAAACGCGATCTCTCAGCTTTCCGATACTTCCGACGGCTACTTTCGCTTTCGCCGATAGCTTGACAACGTGGCCGCCATTTGTAAAGCGCGTACAATGAATTTGAACGGACTTTTACTGACTTTTCTTTATAGTTTTCGGGGTTTTTATGCTGTTTTTCAAAACGGATTTCGGCGATTCTTCAAGTGATAGCCGAGATTTCGCTCTGTTCAATTTAAGTGACATTAAAGGGCACGAAGTTGACTATTAATCGGAGCTAGATATCAGTGCAAAGCATTACTTTGCATTAGCAGTCTGAGTCGGACTTTAAAGAAAGTGATTATGATTCTGAAAATGTGTTTGTAAATTGCCGTATAGATGACGGAAAATCACAAACAACATACCGTATTTCGTAAATATTTGTGTTCATATATGGATTACCTGACAACAACCACGTGAGTAACATATTCTGCATGCCTTTCCCTTCATTGTGTTGTTTATTTAACTAAAATCGGTTGACTAACACCTTATTTGTGATGTTTTTACTAACGCGACCCGAAATTTTACCAAACCTGAAAAAATCTTGCCCGTTCAGGGCTACAAAACGGACAAGCATCTGCCCTGTAAAGGGTTAAACAACCGGTGTTACATAGTGTGTGGGTTTAAACAACCAGTGTTACTGTGGGTGTGTTTAAACAGCTGGCGTCACATAGTGTGTGTGTTTAAACAACCAGTGTTATTATAAGCATTCAAACCATTAAGCCTCTGGAGTGTTTATGCTTCGGGCTACTGTTTGCAGTTGCATTTTCCTCATGTTGGACTGGTAAAACATGGTTTTGTCGCTCCATTACTGAATTGAGTGCATGGCGCGACACTGTGAGCTGTGAACTTTGTTTGGAATAATTTTACATCTGTCCATGGTTGTTGTAGCGCGAACAGCATGTTCGGAACGATGGCGGTCAGTTTTTTAACTGGCTTGCCTTTTCGGTTCACGAGTGCATTTTTCTCGGAGACTCCTGGGGGTCATCACTGGAGCTATGGTGTTTGGTTGATTCTCTCGACTTGTAATGCAGTAATGTGTGGCTGCTGGTTTTCTGGAGACTGCTGCTTCCATCGACAATGAACTGTATTTTCTGTGGAGGACTATTGTGTTGGCATTCTGGCGGCAGCATTATGCACAGTGTACCTGTGCGGGCTGTTGGCTTGTCGAGACTCCTGTCTATTCCACTTTTCACACAGGGTAGTGAGGAGCATTTTGTGTGAAATTCACTGGCACAGGAACGGAGCATAATGGGGACGCCCCATTGCTGTGAAGTTGGAACCGCGACAAACTAACTAACTAACTTCTGTCAGATATCTACATATGTTAACCCTTTACAGGGCAGGTCGGCCATTAGCGGCCGATGCCTTTAACGAGCAAATCGCCCGATCGCGTCCGATACTATTATGCATTGTAAAAACGCGATCTCTCGGCTTTCCGACATTTCCGACGGCTACTTTCGCTTTCGCCGATAGCTTGACAACGTGGCCGCCATTTGTAAACGCCGACAATGAATTTGAACGGACTTTTACGGACTATTTTTGATAGTTTTCGGGGTTTTTACGCTGTTTTTCAAAACGGATTTCGGCGATTCTTCAAGTGATAGCCGAGATTTCGCTAGATTCAATTTCAGTGACATTAAAGGGCACGAAGTTGACTATTGATTGGAGCTAGATATCAGTGCAAAGCGTTACTTTGCATTAGCAGTCTGAGTCGGACTTTAAAGAAAGTGATTATGATTCTGAAAATGTGTTTTTAAATTGCCGTATAGATGACGGAAAATCACAGATAACATGCTGTATTTCGTAAATATTTGTGTTCATATATGGATTACCGACAACAATCATGTGAGTAACGTATTCTGCATGCTTTTCCCTTCATTGTGTTGTTTATTTAACTAAAATCGGTTGACTAACACCTTATTTGTGATGTTTTTACTAACGCGACCCGAAATTTTACCAAGACTGAAAAAATCTTGCCCGTTCAGGGCTAAAAAATGGATAAGCGTCTGCCCTGTAAAGGGTTAAACCCTGTGAGATGTGTGTGCATATTAAAAAATGTGAAATATATGTACATGTTAAACCCTGTGAGATGTGTGCACGTGTTGAACCCTGTGGGAGTATGTACATGTTAAACCCTGTGAGATGTGTTTACTTGTTAAACCATGTAAGATGTATGTACATGTTAAACCCTGTGAGACGTGCAAATATGTTAAACCCTGTGAGACGTGCATATATGTTAAACCATGTAAGATGTATGTACATGTTAAACCCTGTGAGACGTGCATATATGTTAAACCCTGTGAGACGTGCATATATGTTAAACCATGTAAGATGTATGTACATGTTAAACCCTGTGAGACGTGCATATATGTTAAACCCTGTGAGATGTGCATATATGTTAAACCCTGTGAGACGTGCATATATGTTAAACCCTGTAAGATGTATGTACATGTTAAACCCTGTGAGATGTGCATATATGTTAAACCATGTGAGATGTATGTACATGTTAAACCCTGTGAGATGTGCATATATGTTAAACCCTGTAAGATGTATGTACATGTTAAACCCTGTAAGATGTATGTACATGTTAAACCCTGTGAGACGTGCAAATATGTTAAACCCTGTAAGATGTATGTACATGTTAAACCCTGTGAGATGTGCATATATGTTAAACCCTGTGAGACGTGCATATATGTTAAACCCTGTAAGATGTATGTACATGTTAAACCCTGATAACAAGACTAACTGAGCTCCGGCACTCTATCAGGTGTCCATACACTTACCCTAGGACCGCGGGTGTTCTCGACTTCTGCTTTCTGTCTCAACTGCTCCATGGCAGCATGCATGTTTACATATATCACCATTGGTGTGTCCTTGGAGACGTAGGCAATTTCAGTCTGCCCCTTCAGCTGTGGAGAAAACAACATTTCTTACACATCACCAACATTGATTAGCACTCCGAGAATAGTCAGAAAACATCCATGTTTGTTCAAATCTGAAATATTTGTGGGTACTGTTAATAAGATGTATGGATTATATTTTTCAGCTGTGTGGGTAATATGATAAGCTGTGTAGATTATACTGTCAACTGTGTGGGTAATATGATCAGTTGTGTGGGTATTTTGATCAGTTGTGAGGTTAATAAGATTAGTTGTGAGGGTAATATTATCATCTGTGTGGATAATATGATCAGCTGTGTGAATAATATGATCAGCTGTGTGGGTTGTGTCAGCTGTGTGGTTAAAAGAGTTGTATAGATGCCATTTGACCACATGTTATGACTAATGACTAAGTTATTATTATTATTCACCCATGTGATCCCGAAGCCCAAAAGGTGAAGCAAAGAATAGAAACACTGTAACCTCTTGTGCAGGTCGTGAACAGCAACTATAGAGTTGGTGGGAGACTCGCTACTTCTCATAATGTAGAGAAGTTACAATAAAAAGCAACTATAGAGCTTGGTGGGAGACTCGCTACTTCTCAAAATGTAGAGAAGTTACAATAAAAAGTAACTATAGAGCTGGTGGGAGACTCGCTACTTCTCATAATGTAGAGAAGTTACAATAAAAAGCTAACATCCAAACAACCATGAACGAGATTCACATGCGTGGCATAAACATCACCATGTCAGGGAAAGGGTCTAAACACATGAAACATCACCATGTCAGGGAAAGGGTCTAAACACATGAAACATCACCATGTAAGGTAAAGGGACTACTCTGAACACATGAATCATCACAACCGTGTAGACAGATCTGCAATGGAAGGCAGAGGCCAGACAACACAATGGTGGACACAGAGATGACAGAAACAGATGCCAGTGTGGTTTGGGGAGAACAGTGATGGAAGGCAGAGGCCAGACAACACAATGGTGGACACAGAGATGACAGAAACAGATGCCAGTGTGGTTTGGGGAGAACAGTGATGGAAGGCAGAGGCCAGACAACACAATGGTGGACACAGAGATGACAGAAACAGATGCCAGTGTGGTTTGGGGAGAACAGTGATGGAAGGCAGAGGTCAGACAACACAATGGTGGACACAGAGATGACAGAAACAGATGCCAGTGTGGTTTGGGGAGAACAGTGATGGAAGGCAGAGGCCAGACAACACAACGGTGGACACAGGGATGACAGAAACAGATGCCAGTGTGGTTTGGGGAGAACAGTGATGGAAGGCAGAGGCCAGACAACACAATGGTGGACACAGAGATGACAGAAACAGATGCCAGTGTGGTTTGGGGAGAACAGTGATGGAAGGCAGAGGCCAGACAACACAATGGTGGACACAGAGATGACAGAAACAGATGCCAGTGTGGTTTGGGGAGAACAGTGATGGAAGGCAGAGGCCAGACAACACAATGGTGGACACAGAGATGACAGAAACAGATGCCAGTGTGGTTTGGGGAGAACAGTGATGGAAGGCAGAGGCCAGACAACACAATGGTGGACACAGAGATGACAGAAACAGATGCCAGTGTGGTTTGGGGAGAACAGTGATGGAAGGCAGAGGCCAGACAACACAATGGTGGACACAGAGATGACAGAAACAGATGCCAGTGTGGTTTGGGGAGAACAGTGATGGAAGGCAGAGGCCAGACAACACAATGGTGGACTCAGAGATGACAGAAACAGATGCCAGTGTGGTTTGGGGAGAACAGTGATGGAAGGCAGAGGCCAGACAACACAATGGTGGACACAGAGATGACAGAAACAGATGCCAGTGTGGTTTGGGGAGAACAGTGATGGAAGGCAGAGGCCAGACAACACAACGGTGGACACAGAGATGACAGAAACAGATGCCAGTGTGGTTTGGGGAGAACAGTGATGGAAGGCAGAGGCCAGACAACACAACGGTGGACACAGAGATGACAGAAACAGATGCCAGTGTGGTTTGGGGAGAACAGTGATGGAAGGCAGAGGCCAGACAACACAACGGTGGACACAGAGATGACAGAAACAGATGCCAGTGTGGTTTGGGGAGAACAGTGATGGAAGGCAGAGGCCAGACAACACAATGGTGGACACAGAGATGACAGAAACAGATGCCAGTGTGGTTTGGGGAGAACAGTGATGGAAGGCAGAGGCCAAGACAACACAATGGTGGACACAGAGATGACAGAAACAGATGCCAGTGTGGTTTGGGGAGAACAGTGATGGAAGGCAGAGGCCAGACAACACAACGGTGGACACAGGGATGACAGAAACAGATGCCAGTGTGGTTTGGGGAGAACAGTGATGGAAGGCAGAGGCCAGACAACACAACGGTGGACACAGAGATGACAGAAACAGATGCCAGAGTGGTTTGGGGAGAACAGTGATGGAAGGCTTTATTCCTGGAAGAATAGATATGGGTCACCCAGCATGACGATGGGCACAGAACATGGGATGGTGACTCAAAGAATAGACCAATGGGATGTGAATACAATAAGTGAATGTGATACAACCATAGTATACAACACAATAGGTGAATGTGATACTATGACATATGTCATAGACAAACTGTGAATGTGATACTATGACATATGTAACAGACAAACTGTCAATGTGATATACACTGTGAATGTGATACTATGACATATGTAACAGACAAACTGTCAATGTGATATAAACTGTGAATGTGATACTATGACATATGTAACAGACAAACTGTAGATGTGATACTATGACATATGTAACAAACAAACTGTGAATGTGATATAAACTGTGAATGTGATACTATGACATATGTAACAGACAAACTGTGAATGTGATACTATGACATATGTAACAAACAAACTGTGAATGTGATATAAACTGTGAATGTGATACTATGACATATGTAACAGACAAACTGTGAATGTGATACTATGACATATGTCACAGACAAACTGTGAATGTGATACTATGACATATGTAACAAACAAACTGTGAATGTGATATAAACTGTCAATGTGATACTATGACATATGTAACAAACAAACTGTGAATGTGATATAAACTGTGAATGTGATACTATGACATATGTAACAAACAAACTGTGAATGTGATATAAACTGTGAATGTGATACTATGACATATGTAACAAACAAACTGTGAATGTGATATAAACTGTGAATGTGATACTATGACATATGTAACAGACAAACTGCAAAACATACCACTATAAGACAGCCATGCCAGGTGTACACTGCAACCTTTGACCCTGACACAAATACGTATTTCTTGTTCTTGGCCAGCTCAGTTCCAAACATCTCCCCACTACCTTGTGTCATCTGAAAATGTTCAAAATATAAGCACTTCAAGCACAGACAGCCACCAATAACTGGCATCATCAAAAGCAAACATTATAAGATCATTACAACCTCGAACAAACAGAAATCATGATCACATCAAATCAAACAGGATGAATTGTAACATCACCAAATCAAATAAGATTATTGACAATCTATATTTTTCTTTCGTTTTTTGTGTGTTTGGTGCTCGCTTGATTTCAGCCCAAGCATAATCCAAACATACTACTTCTAATAGTGCTGAACTGAATTTTTCGAGTGGATTCGCTTTACCTACTGACAGTGTCCCTCGCCATCAGGCAAACCCACTCCGCCTATAGAGGTACTTGTAATTAACTGTCCCCAAGTCAAGGTCGATAGGTCAACATTGTCACTGTCGGTGTAGGGGTTGAACCCTCTACCTCAGCACATCGGATGCTTAAGAACACACTTCTTATCCATTCGGCCATGCTGACCTATGCCAGTCTATATGATATATTATTAGTTATTGATTGTGTGAATGCTGTATGATAGAAATAAGCATACGAGGCATCCCACAGCTGGACCAGGTCAGTTGTCTACTCAATGCCATTCATGAGAAAGTATTAGTTCATCACAGCTGGACCAGGGATCCGTGGATTCAGTTGTCTGCTCAATGCCATTCATAAGAAAGTATTAGTCCATCACAGCTGGACCAGGCATCGGTCCCCACAGCTGGACCAGGCATCGGTCCCCACAGCTGGACCAGGCATCGGTCCCCACAGCTGGACCAGGCATCGGTCCCCACAGCTGGACCAGGCATCGGTCCCCACAGCTGGACCAGGCATCGGTCCCCACAGCTGGACCAGGCATCGGTCCCCACAGCTGGACCAGGCATCGGTCCCCACAGCTGGACCAGGCATCGGTCCCCACAGCTGAATCCAGTTCCAAGTATTAGTGTGTCCACCCCCTTCCCCATTATTTAACTGAGTTAGTGGTTGGGTGAGGGTAGTCACTATAGTAGGTCATCCCTGGTGTTTGAAAGTGTAGGCAAGTCAATGTGACAGTGTCTGGTTGTCTCCAAAGAATGAGAGCAGCATCTCTGCAGGGACTGATGTGTTGGAAACTAAACAAAAAGGACATTTTTCTGTCGATGCCGTCACTGACTTCAAGTGTGGTCATCTCCAGAAAGAAGTTGCAGATATAATACCATAAACATAAACTTGAGTCTATTACACTGGCTTAATTTATTCTCTTCAACTTTCTAGACTATACTGATATTAAGTGCACAGAAATGATAAGAACTAAAATAGACAAGAGGCAAGATCAAATAGACAAGGGGAAAGATAAAATAAATAAGAGGAAGGATAGAACAGACAAGAGGAAAGATACACATGAAGAAACACATACCTCCAGCTCCACTGTAGCTTTGTCCTCCACCTCAAACCTGAGCTCTGCATTGACCTGCAGCCTGAACTTTTGTACCTTCAAATGGAAATCCCTAAATAATATTAGTGTATGGTATGACTAATCAACCTGGTTCATGCAAGTGCTGGCACTGAATAGCATCCACAGAGTGGACAACAAAGGACACACTAAACCAAACAGCAACTCTCTTAACAGTACTGTAGAGCCCAATGAGCTGTCTTTCATGTAGCCGTGTTGACAGGAAATGTAGCCTTTGTGTGCTACCCTCAGGTAGCCCTGGGAGAAATTCTGCTCTAGCTGGCAGAGCACTATGTACACATAATTCCTGTAGGCAAATAATTCCTCTCACTGTCTCTGTTGTTTAGTGTGTCCTCTGAACCCCTGACTGTCCTGCTCTGTGAATGCTAATCAATGTCTTCTATACATTTATTCATCTATTGTGTTGATGGTCTCAATGATTCATTATCTAGCTGTCTTCATGCAAGGTCATCGATGAGCATCACAGTAAACAGGCAGATACTAGAACAAGTTTCTCTTATCTTGGACATGTCATAGCAGAAGTGAAACAGAAATCAAACTGACAATAGCAATGTCCAAAAATGCTTTCAGCAGCATGAAATCAGTATTTACATCTAGAGAGATTAACAATGCATTAAACATGAGAATGGTCAAATGTTATGTATAGTCAACACTACTATATGGCGCGGAAGCCTGGACATTGAACAAGCAACTAGAAAGTCAAATAGAGGCCCTGGTGATGAGGATATACAGAAGAGTATGTTGTATTTCATGGCAACAAAGACAATCAAATATAGAAGTTCTTGAAAATCTGGGAATGTAAAGAGAGCTGATGAAAGAAATAAAAAAAGAGGCAAGTGAAATATTTCGGCCACGTAAAAAGACATAACACTCTTTTAAAACCCATAATGAAGTGTAAGGTTGAAGACAAGCAAGCAAGAGGTAGATGAACATCAACCTGACAGAATGTACAGTTAAGGCGAGAGACAGACAGTGTTGGAGAGCCATTGCAGATAACCTTCATTGTGGAGACAGCAACTGATCGATCTTTATGTTCATGTACAACGCTGACACATTATGTCCTCAGATCTTCCCCATAAATACACAGCATTTGTTGCAACTTACATGAAAGTGTATAAACCAATATTACTTTCAACAAACTCACTGATGGGGTCATTATTAGAACAGGTTTCTTCCGATGTTTATTCGGTTACTGGTGTTGCTACAATGATGTCAGCAAACAAATTTCACAATGCAATTTAGCTGTCACAAAATGTATGAAGGTTTCAGTATCAATTGATATCTGGTTTTGCTTTAAGACAGGGCCCTTGCCCTTAGCTTATGTGATACTAAACTGCACTATAAGAGGTTTAGCATATACAATCTTCAGTTCAGCGTCTGCTTGAGGAGACTGAGACTTTGTCAATATACCCATCGTGCATTGCTGTCAATTCTGCTGACCAGTAATGGAGCACAAGTATTTAACAGAGTTCATCCTCGTGTGTCCGATGTCCGCACGAGTGGGCAGTCATGTTTTGCCATCTCACACAACCTCCAGAGCCACACATCAGGGCTGTTTTCTGGTTCCCATGATGCAGTGTGGCCAAGTCACCCAACTATTGATCTCTCTGTCCTCCACTTGCCCTTTTCTAATCAAGCCTGGCAGTTGTCAGCAAGTATTTCAAGTCCATTTCTCCACATAACTTGCAATAACATCTGGACATTTTAAAAAATTTTGTTGCGTATCCCTTACGGGACGTTGCAGTCAAAACCAGCATTTTCAGCTGCTGTTGATGTACTAGGCAAGTCTTACGTTCAGTAGTTTGCCATTGCTTTCTGAACGACTGGCCCCTATACCTTTTTCGAAAAAACCAGCACCGCAATGTTTCGAACCCGGGTATACGGGCTCACAAACCGCATTCGCAAACATGCCTATGTGTAATTTCTCTAATCAACTGATCTGTTTCTGCTGTCACTACTGTGAGTGTTGCTGGGATCCTGGCGTATGTCAGCAGCCTCTCTGATTTTATGACTTAAATGTGAGTGTTCTCCTACTGCAGCTGCTTATGTATTTAGTCCTTTGTTAGCTTCACTTTGCTACATTTCATCACCCATCTGATTGTCTGCCACATGACAATTTTCTCAGTAATGGTGTCTTTCAACCGTCTACTTCTTGACAGTTTTGGATGTTGTTTGTGGAACGGTGTTATCATTTTTGCTTGTGGCTGTGTCACTTGTGGTTTCTGGCAGTTATGCTTCTTTCGGCTGCAATGATGCTGCCTTTGTACAGCTAGACAGGTTCTCTTCCCACCTAGTCTTGACATCTGCGGTGTTGGTAGCGGTGTCTTCACATGTCTACTTGAACACTGGGTTTCTCTTCATTCTGGCCATTCTCATTGCTGTATGTGGTATCTTGAACTATCAGGTAACTGGTTCTCGATATGGCTTCCGTAGATGTGAATGCAATGATTATTTCAATTCTACCATTACCCCTACCCCGTTAAACCTCAAAAGAGAAGTTATATTAGGGTCCATGGCCAGGCTCAGCTTAATATCTTGTGGCTGAGTCAGCCACTATTCGGATATAAATTTGAAGGTGATTCTTGTCAAAAGAGGTTAATGAGTGATGATTATGCACCAGCCCCCTATATATAGTTCCCAGAGAGTTCCCTGGCATGGGTGACTTGAGTTCCCTGGCATGGGTGACTTGAGATCCCATGTCATTAACACAAACTATACATATAAACTGTACATACAAGAATGTAAGTAGGCCTTTTTGTTAGTAGACCTAGTTGTAAGCAGACAATATTTGCCTGTATGTTCAGATGTGACCATGTGCCTTCAGTCATATTCATATAGCTAAGATATACTAGATTCAAAAACAACACACACAATGTATTCCTTGAGTGAATGTTAGCACTGAAGCCATCTACAATATTTGACAACTTTTTGGCGATAAACGGTGCAACTATTGTTTGTGGTTCTGTGTTTGAAAACCATAACAAAAACATAAACACATTCCAGCACGTTGTCAAACAGCACATACATCCGACTTTAAAATTACAATTATTATATAGATATCTGGCCTCGTTTATCATTAACATGGGGAATCTTTGTTGGTTGCTGAAGCAGGGGATGAGCCACGTGTGAGAGTTCTTATTTATAATATTTATTTGATATGATATTGATACGATACATACATTCACCTTGTTAATTTAAAAAAAAAAAATCAATTTAATCAGCCAAAACTACAACTTGAACTACAAAATGAATTTCTCGTTAACAAAATATAAAAAAATAAAGTAGATGTAAACGGAGAATTGATGTAAAACCCGAGAATTAAGAAACTGAATACAAACATTGAAATCATATTCTGTCAGTGTCAATACCAGGGTACCACAGCGTGTTTTTTGTAATCACAGAGTGTAGCCACGAGCTAACCAAAAAACAGTTAACTAAATAACATTAAACATAGATATAGGGACAGCTCGACATTCTAATATGTACAGCCTACCTTATGCTCTGCCATTTGAAGGTTTCCCGCTGACGATCACTCCTGGGCAAGGTAAAATGGAGAATAAAATCAAGACGTGTTGTGTGTGAGACCACCTGTAATACTGTCCACCAGTGACTGCAGACGACCGACTGCTACATAGCCTCTAACACAAAACTTCCTTCCTGGGGGTCACGTGGGGAGCTCTCCTCGCTAGGAGTTACAGACCTCGCCACAGACCATGTGCAGTTGAATGCCAAGTTTTTCCTACAATTAACATATAAATTATGTCATTAACCGTCTACTCAGAATTATAATGACAAGAACAAGAAATGAAATAAAAATGGAAATTGATGAAAAACAAGTATTTTTTGGGGGAAGGAAAATATACAAATAATACCATATACACTTTTTTTTTTTTTTTAAATGTTGCATATCCTTTACAAGAGTTGCAGTCAACACCAGCATATTTCAGCTGCTGTTGATGTACTAGGCAAATTTTTACGTTCAGTAGTTTGCCATTGCTTTCTGAATGACCGGCTCACATACCCCCGTAAGTTACCAGCTGCCGAATCTAGCGCAGCTGTTGTGCTGTTTTGAGAACACGATATACACTTTTGTTTGGGTTCGCATATCCTTTACAGGACATCGCTGTCAACATCAGCATCTTTCAGTTGATTGCTGATTTCTTGGCAAGATTACGCTCAGTAGTTTGCCATTGCTTTCTGAACGGCCGGCTCACATACCCCGTAAATTACCGACGTGAAGAGAACCGCTACCAATTCTCACGCACATCACGCTACTCACGAGAGTATATGGGATTACGGATAAAGTCGTGTAACACCTAGACCAGGGAAACCGGCATCGTTTTATGTGCGATTAAAATGGGAAATAAAGACGACAATTATGAACAAATAAAGTTACAAATAAAGTTAGGGGTACGACAGGGATGTGTTTTGTCATCGGAACCCTTCTGAGCTGTTCAATATTGTTATTTGAAGTTGATTTTTCGTCCTCTGCTGGTAGGATTATATGTGTTGTTGTCAAGGCCGTCCACGCGCCATACCTTCTGTTGGGTTCCATCTCTATCGAGAGAGGTGTGCGACGGGAATGCGTAATGTCCCCAGATCTGTCTTCCCTATAGAGTGATAATATTATGAGATATTTTGATGATATGAGAGGAATCGCCACTGGCGGACATATCAATAATATCAGATATGCTAATGATATATTATTGATTGCAGACAATGAAATGGATTCGCAACGTTTAGTAGATGTGCTTAATGTACACAATAGAGAAATGGATGACTGAAGAAATTTTAAGATTAATGTAAACAAGAAGACACAACAAAAATAATCCTGACAAATATGAAGAGATTCATAGGAAAGTCAGAAAATTATGTAAAGAAGCAAAAGAAGCGTGGCTTGAAAATAATTGCATATAATATTTAATAATAATTGTAGAAATTGAAAAAAAACAACAACACAACAGTAAAAATACCAAATCAACACAAAAGAAAATAATTAGCTCACTAATAAAAGAACACCCACATCAACAGGCGCATTAAAAGCAAAAGATGGAAAAATCGTAATGGACAGACCTGAGAGTTTACATACATGGTCAGATTATGTGAAAAACCTTCATGATGATACAAGAGAACAATATGATATTCGGAGTAATAACGAAGGATCACCAATTCTGAAGATAGAAGTTCAGTATGCTCTTAATCATATGAAATCTGACAAAATCTTAACAGAAATGATCAATGCTCTAGAATAATATGAAATGAATCAAGTCACTAGACTGCTGAATGCAATATATGAATCTGCAGATATACCTCATGAATTATGTAGTTCTATATTTATTGCAATCCCGAAGAAATCGGAAGCTTTGGCATGTGATAAATATCGAACAATTAGTATAATGCGTCACATCACAAAGATTTTGCTAAGAATTATCATGCAAAGAGTTAAGAAGAAAATACAACCTGAAATAGGAGAAGAACAATGTGGGTTTGTAGAAGGCAGGGGTACAGTAAATGTTGTGTATATTCTGAGAACATTAATTGAAAGTTCTATAGAAGTAAATAAAGACTTACATCTTTGCGTTATTGACTAAACAAAAGCTTTCTATAAAGTAAGACATGTCAACATGATAGAGATGCTTGCAGATCTGCAAATTGATGGGAAAGACCGTTGACTCATAAAAAAAAACATATATTGGAAACAATAAGCTGCCATAAAGTCTGATAATGAAGTAGGTCAATATAATTCTATTAAGAGAGGTGTGAGACAGGGGTGTGTAATATCTCCAGATCTTTTTTTCCCCTGTAATTGAAAGTAGTTTCAGAAATGTTGACGATATGAAAGGAATCACCATTGGGGGACATAACGTCTATAACATTAGATATGCGGGTGATACTGCATTGATTGCAGACAATGAACAGGATCTGCAACATTTAGTAGATGTGATTGTTGCACACAGTGAACAACTAGGGTTAGAATTAAATTGTCAGAAGACACACATTATGGTCGTCACTAGGAAAAAGGAAATACCACAATGTAATATACAAGTAGATGGGAATATTCTTAAACAAGTGAATCAGTACAATTATCTCGGAACAGCCATAACATCTAATGGGAGATGCCTTGAAGAGATTAGAACAAGAATCGCCATGGCGAAAGTAGCCTTTTGCAAGATGAAAAACATACTTACCAATAAAATGATGTCAACTGAAACGAGAAAAAGAGTGTTGAGGTGCTACATAGAACTTGCACTTATGTATGGATGTGAAGCATGGACAAAGAACAGTCAAGCTGAAAAACATCTGATGGCTGTGGAAATGTAGTTTCTAAGGAGAATGTAAACAATACCATGGACAGACAGAAAAACAATGAATAAGTCCAACAAGAAACAAATGAAAATCGGGTACTTCAATTTTAATTCACCGCAAACAAACAAGTATTAACAAGTATCCCTTAGAGCCTCATTTGCATCGGTCCGGCAATCACTTTCCGGTTTAGTGTTCGGTGGACTGCTGGACCGATCGATGGATGTTTTTTAAAGTTTTTGGGCTCGTACGGATCTGTCTCTGTTTGGCTGGGTTCTGTACATATCTTGTCTATATATTTTATGAACAAGAGAGGGGACAGGACACAACCTTGTCGTACTAAGGATCTTATGGTGAAATGTTCTAAGTGTCCTCCAGTTGTTCTCACTATGCATTCACTGTTGTTGTATAAGCTTCCACATTGGTTGGTTAGATGTGTACTTGTCACAAAATAAAACCGTGCGTTTACCCAGCTGATTATTATAGAGGCTTTCTGATAAAACGGACTATCTGCCAGCGACAACTATTTTAACTAACAGTATAAACAAATCGGATGTCAAAATCCCAGGACAATATTTGTAGCTGCACGTGTACATCTCTAACGGATTTGGAACATTCGGTGGTGATGGAGACAGGTCCCGGCATCGCCTTGACAGTTTGTCAACAATTGAATACAAATGGAAGCCGTGGGATCATGGTGGCAATCGGATGTCGGCCATCACTTGTCGGGAAAAATTAAACAGTGGCAGATGTATAGGGGAAGTGAGTGCGCTGAATCATACATCGCTTTGACAGATTATAAACAAGTCAGAGGGAAAAACGGAAGTACTCAGCACAGGAAGATAACAGTACATCTGTCAATTTATAGTTTCCGGAACATCAAGAAGATTGGCAGCGTGTTGGGGAGGGCTGTTGTTGGGATCATACAGTAACTCGTTAGTTTGTTGGGGGAGTCAAAACCAGTGATGACAAATCTAACATTAATGGAGCCAGGGAGGATGGATCCCTGACAAGGGAGGGTGCCCAATATGCCACCTGTGTGGGCATAAAGGAAAATGTCACGTGATCAACTTTAGGAGTTGCCATAAAAACCCGAGTTGGGACCAACTAGGGGAACTTGAAAATGTGGATCTAGGCAGACATGCTTGTCACTGCAGCAGTTAGAACATCTAACGTGTGAAGGAGATATTTGATTTAGTTTACACGAGCCTGTATGGCTACCATTAGATGTAATTTAGTGTAAACTGCAGTGCTGTAAGGTATAACCTATTATAATATTCGTTCTAATTAATATAGGCTGTAGCCTTGTTAAAACCAAGTGTGATGATTAGCACTGTTAGTGGAAAACTAGCTAGAGTAGGGAAGTGATACTTGGCTCTGTTAGTTGTTAATAGATTAGTGAAGTGTTGATAAGCTTTACTAGTTGAGAATTGAGTAATGAGGAATAATTGGGATATTACAGTGGGTGCTCCCTGGTGGGGTTCCGCATTCTGTTTGCTGATTTTTTTTTTCTTGTCTTGGCTTGATGATAACCTATGTGGTCAGTTCATCTGTCCCTGACAGGTTCACTGTATTTTCTGAGCGAGGCCGATGGCCCACGATCATCTAATAGAGATCAGTGACGGGGAGGCTATCACCGGTTATATGATTTATTGTACAGGTTCCTCTGGTTGGAATGAAGAACCCGGACCCAATGTAACATCCGATCCCGGATAAATTATGATGTAGAGAGATGGGCCAGCAACTTTCGCAACGGAAGAAGTTAATACACATTGCTCGGTGGAGTCTAATGGTATATGTATCCTACATGAGTGAATACCAATCGTTAACACACCTGAAGTGATGGAGGTTCAGCCCATGTGGAACTAGATCAGTAGGGACTGATGTTCACAGTAGATGAAACCAAACATTGAAGTGTAGTTGTTCCACGTATCAAGGAAATCAGAACTTTCAGACTATATCTAGTGAATAAAGCAAGCCATTTTATTCTAGATACATTGACTGTTTAATAGTGAGAACTAGCGAACATTTAGCAAGAGACAAAAAGTCTTGTTCATAGGACAGTGTTCCATGTTTGTTTCACTGCGCCGGAATTATGAAGCCGGAGTTTCTATAAACTATTAGGAACAGTTGTGTTAGGAACTATAATAGTTTTTTTCCACGGATTATATTTACATGGGATTCAGATCTCATGGTCATCAGAGTTCCTGGAGGAGGACATGTCTGGAGAGAAGGATACGACTTCGGTGAGGTTTATCGTACTGACTCGAATGATGTCGTGTGATCCTTGCCATGATGTGTACACTATGATCCTGAACTTTGAAGGCTGACATACACATTTATGTTATAGTACACGACACACATTTTCTTCGCATACACGTCTCATATACGTTACACTTTTCTTTTAATAAATTAATCTTTATTAATTTTTAGAAGCAAGAGTTGTTGAGTATGTTGCGTTGGGGAAGTATGAGAGGGGGCATAGTACGACAGTGAGAGAGTGATAGGAAAAGGTGTCCATAGGCTGATGGAGTGTGTTGGACGGAAGCTGGTGGATTCTCCAGGATATTGATAAGGGAAAAAAATATTATAATGTGGGTGTTGACTCTCTTCACTCCAGGGACGACACTTTAAAGGAGGACACGACAGTACTCACTCCATATTGTGTAAGGATTTCCCACAGCTTGTTTCTATCTACTCTATCGAATGCCTTTTCTTGGTCACAAAGGCTAAGTAGACTTTTCCATTGAATTCAGTTGATTTTTCTATAAGTTGCCTAAGAGCAAAAATGGCGTATGTTCATCCTTTGTTTATCCTAAATCCAAGTTGTGTTTCGCTTAACTGAGGTTCTATTGTAGTTCGTAATCGTCTCTTACGCATTTTGCATAATATTTTCCCAGTATGACTCAAAATGGAAATGCCTCTGTATTGTGTGCAGTCTCTTTTGCTGCATTTGTTTTTTTCCAAATTGGGAAATATTGGGTAGTCTTTCCTCTGTTATCTTGACCGGCTATCGTCGTGTGTCGTGTCTCATCATTATAAACATCATAATTTTTTACTTCTCCTTCCTCTTCGTCTTCATGATCTCATCGTGACATCGCCAGTATATCGTGTCTCATCATTATAAACATCATAATTTGTACCTTATTCTTCCTCTTCGTCTTCATGATCTCATCGTGACACCGCCAGTATGTCGTGTCTCATCATTATAAACATCATAATTTATTACTTCTCCTTCCTCTTCGTCTTCATGATCTCATCGTGACATCGCCAGTATGTCGTGTCTCATCATTATAAACATCATAATTTGTACCTTATTCTTCCTCTTCGTCTTCATGATCTCATCGTGACACCGCCACTCTCCTCGATCATGTTTCTACTCATCCTATATATGTGCCTCCTTTTCATACGTTTTGTCCGACAGGCAGACCACAATTCTCTCTATCTTCTGAACTGTTGATGAAATGACAGTTGCTTAGTTGCAAATCCTTTACAGGGACGTCGCAGTCAACCGCAGCATATTTGGGCTATTTGTCGTTTACCAGGCAAGTTTACGTTCAGTAGTGTGTCATTGCTTTCTGAACGACCGACACTCATGCCATTGTATGAAAATCAACACAAAGCGGTCTGCTTCCTAATGGCCTGCAATTCTGAAACGCTGTATCCATGATTGTGAGCCACAGAACCGACAGTTGCTGACATGATGATGTGTGGTCCAGCTGTTAAGCCTTCCACATACAATTTTCTGCGTCTCTGACAAGTATTTTCCCCACACACAAGGCTGGTTTCTATAGACTGTCCTGTTTATATGTCCCATGTATTTCATGTATTCCCCCACACAAGGCTGATTTCTATAGACTGTCCTGTTTATATGTCCCATGTATTTCATGTATCTGTTCTCTTGGTTTGCATAAGTGATCCTGTAACAGCCGTAGATCCCGATACCCCATGGTTTGCCTTCTTGTCTGTCGGCGACATTCTCAATTATCTCCCAACAAACCCACATCACCAGTGTCTCCAAGTGGACGTCTAAATACCCCATGGTTTGCCTTCTTGTCTGCCCGCGACATTCTCAATTATCTTCCCACCAACCCACATCACCAGTGTCTCCAAGTAGACATCTAAATACCCCATGGTTTGCCTTCTTGTCTGCCCGCGACATTCTCAATTACCTTCCCACAAACCCACATCACCAGTTTCTCCAAGAGAACATCTAAATACCCCATGGTTTGCCTTCTTGTCTGTCCGCGACATTCTAAATTATCTTCCCACAAACCCACATCACCAGTGTCTCCAAGTGAACATCTAAATACCCCATGGTTTGCCTTCTTGTCTGCCCGCGACATTCTAAATTATCTTCCCACAAACCCACATCACCAGTGTCTCCAAGTGGACATCTAAATACCCCATGGTTTGCCTTCTTGTCTGCCCGTGACATTCTAAATTATCTTCCCACAAACCCACATCACCAGTGTCTCCAAGTGAACATCTAAATACCCCATGGTTTGTCTTCTTGTCTGCCCGCGACATTCTCAATTATCTTCCCACAAACCCACATCACCAGTGTCTCCAAGTGGACATCTAAATACCCCATGGTTTGCCTTCTTGTCTGCCCGCGACATTCTCAATTATCTTCCCACAAACCCACATCACCAGTGTCTCCAAGTGGACATCTAAATACCCCATGGTTGCCTTCTTGTCTGCCCGCGACATTCTCAATTATCTTCCCACAAACCCACATCACCAGTGTCTCTAAGTGGACATCTAAATACCCCATGGTTTGCCTTCTTGTCTGCCCGCGACATTCTCAATTATCTGCCCACAAACCCACATCACCAGTGTCTCCAAGTGGACATCTAAATACCCCATGGTTTGCCTTCTTGTCTGCCCGCGACATTCTCAATTATCTGCCCACAAACCCACATCACCAGTGTCTCCAAGTGGACATCTAAATACCCCATGGTTTGCCTTCTTGTCTGCCCGCGACATTCTCAATTATCTTCCCACAAACCCACATCACCAGTGTCTCTAAGTGGACATCTAAATACCCCATGGTTTGCCTTCTTGTCTGCCCGCGACATTCTCAATTATCTGCCCACAAACCCACATCACCAGTGTCTCCAAGTGGACATCTAAATACCCCATGGTTTGCCTTCTTGTCTGCCCGTGACATTCTAAATTATCTTCCCACAAACCCACATCACCAGTGTCTCCAAGTGAACATCTAAATACCCCATGGTTTGCCTTCTTGTCTGCCCGCGACATTCTCAATTATCTGCCCACAAACCCACATCACCAGTGTCTCTAAGTGGACATCTAAATACCCCATGGTTTACCTCCTTGTCTGCCCGCGACATTCTCAATTACCTTCCCACAAACCCACACCACCAGTGTCTCCAAGTGGACATCTAAATACCCCATGGCTTACCTCCTTGTCTGCCCGCGACATTCTCAATTACTTTCCCACAAACGCACACCACCAGTGTCTCCAAGTGGACATCTAAATACCCCATTGTAAACTTTACCTCCTTGTCTGCTCGCGACATTCTCAATTATCTTCCCACAAACCCACACCACCAGTGTCTCCAAGTGGACATCTAAATATCCCATGGTTTACCTCCTTGTCTGCCCGCGACATTCTCAATTATCTTCCCACAAACCCACACCACCAGTGTCTCCAAGTGGACATCTAAATACCCCATGGTTTACCTCCTTGTCTGCCCGCGACATTCTCAATTACCTTCCCACAAACCCACATCACCAATGTCTCCAAGTGGACATCTGAATACCCCATGGTTTGCCTTCTTGTCTGCCCGCGACATTCTAAATTATCTTCCCACAACCCACATCACCAGTGTCTCCAAGTGGACATCTAAATACCCCATAGTTTACCTCCTTGTCTGCCCGCGACATTCTCAATTATCTTCCCACAAACCCACACCACCAGTGTCTCCAAGTGGACATCTAAATACCCCATGGTTTGCCTTCTTGTCTGCCCGCGACATTCTCAATTATCTTCCCACAAACCCACACCACCAGTGTCTCCAAGTGGACATCTAAATACCCCATGGTTTGCCTTCTTGTCTGCCCGCGACATTCTCAATTATCTTCCCACAAACCCACATCACCAGTGTCTCTAAGTGGACATCTAAATACCCCATGGTTTACCTCCTTGTCTGCCCGCGACATTCTCAATTACCTTCCCACAAACCCACACCACCAGTGTCTCCAAGTGGACATCTAAATACCCCATGGCTTACCTCCTTGTCTGCCCGCGACATTCTCAATTACTTTCCCACAAACGCACACCACCAGTGTCTCCAAGTGGACATCTAAATACCCCATTGTAAACTTTACCTCCTTGTCTGCTCGCGACATTCTCAATTATCTTCCCACAAACCCACACCACCAGTGTCTCCAAGTGGACATCTAAATATCCCATGGTTTACCTCCTTGTCTGCCCGCGACATTCTCAATTATCTTCCCACAACCCACACCACCAGTGTCTCCAAGTGGACATCTAAATACCCCATGGTTTACCTCCTTGTCTGCCCGCGACATTCTCAATTACCTTCCCACAAACCCACATCACCAATGTCTCCAAGTGGACATCTGAATACCCCATGTTTGCCTTCTTGTCTGCCCGCGACATTCTAAATTATCTTCCCACAAACCCACATCACCAGTGTCTCCAAGTGGACATCTAAATACCCCATAGTTTACCTCCTTGTCTGCCCGCGACATTCTCAATTATCTTCCCACAAACCCACACCACCAGTGTCTCCAAGTGGACATCTAAATACCCCATGGTTTGCCTTCTTGTCTGCCCGCGACATTCTCAATTATCTTCCCACAAACCCACACCACCAGTGTCTCCAAGTGGACATCTAAATACCCCATGGTTTGCCTTCTTGTCTGCCCACGACATTCTCAATTATCTTCCACAAACCCACACACCAGTGTCTCCAAGTGGACATCTAAATACCCCATGGTTTGCCTTCTTGTCTGCCCGCGACATTCTCAATTATCTTCCCACAAACCCACATCACCAGTGTCTCAAAGTGGACATCTAAATACCCCATGGTTTGCCTTCTTGTCTGCCCGCGACATTCTCAATTATCTGCCCACAAACCCACATCACCAGTGTCTCCAAGTGGACATCTAAATACCCCATGGTTTGCCTTCTTGTCTGCCCGCGACATTCTCAATTATCTGCCCACAAACCCACATCACCAGTGTCTCCAAGTGGACATCTAAATACCCCATGGTTTGCCTCTTGTCTGCCCGCGACATTCTCAATTATCTTCCCACAAACCCACATCACCAGTGTCTCTAAGTGGACATCTAAATACCCCATGGTTTGCCTTCTTGTCTGCCCGCGACATTCTCAATTATCTGCCCACAAACCCACATCACCAGTGTCTCCAAGTGGACATCTAAATACCCCATGGTTTGCCTTCTTGTCTGCCCGTGACATTCTAAATTATCTTCCCACAAACCCACATCACCAGTGTCTCCAAGTGAACATCTAAATACCCCATGGTTTGCCTTCTTGTCTGCCCGCGACATTCTCAATTATCTTCCCACAAACCCACATCACCAGTGTCTCTAAGTGGACATCTAAATACCCCATGGTTTACCTCCTTGTCTGCCCGCGACATTCTCAATTACCTTCCCACAAACCCACACACCAGTGTCTCCAAGTGGACATCTAAATACCCCATGGCTTACCTCCTTGTCTGCCCGCGACATTCTCAATTACCTTCCCACAAACGCACACCACCAGTGTCTCCAAGTGGACATCTAAATACCCCATTGTAAACTTTACCTCCTTGTCTGCCCGCGACATTCTCAATTATCTTCCCACAAACCCACACCACCAGTGTCTCCAAGTGGACATCTAAATATCCCATGGTTTACCTCCTTGTCTGCCCGCGACATTCTCAATTATCTTCCCACAAACCCACACCACCAGTGTCTCCAAGTGGACATCTAAATACCCCATGGTTTACCTCCTTGTCTGCCCGCGACATTCTCAATTACCTTCCCACAAACCCACATCACCAGTGTCTCCAAGTGGACATCTGAATACCCCATGGTTTGCCTTCTTGTCTGCCCGCGACATTCTAAATTATCTTCCCACAAACCCACATCACCAGTGTCTCCAAGTGGACATCTAAATACCCCATGGTTTACCTCCTTGTCTGCCCGCGACATTCTCAATTATCTTCCCACAAACCCACACCACCAGTGTCTCCAAGTGGACATCTAAATACCCCATGGTTTGCCTTCTTGTCTGCCCGCGACATTCTCAATTATCTTCCCACAAACCCACACCACCAGTGTCTCCAAGTGGACATCTAAATACCCCATGGTTTGCCTTCTTGTCTGCCCACGACATTCTCAATTATCTTTCCACAAACCCACACCACCAGTGTCTCCAAGTGGACATCTAAATACCCCATGGTTTGCCTTCTTGTCTGCCCGCGACATTCTCAATTATCTTCCCACAAACCCACATCACCAGTGTCTCTAAGTGGACATCTAAATACCCCATGGTTTGCCTTCTTGTCTGCCCGCGACATTCTCAATTATCTGCCCACAAACCCACATCACCAGTGTCTCCAAGTGGACATCTAAATACCCCATGGTTTGCCTTCTTGTCTGCCCGCGACATTCTCAATTATCTGCCCACAAACCCACATCACCAGTTAGTTAGTTAGTCGACAGATCATCCTCGTTGCACATCGAACCATTCAGTCCATAAGTGCTCGGATCCCCTCCTCAGCAAATCCCGCAGCGTGTAGCGGCTAACGACGCCAGTTCTGTGTTGGTTTATCAATCTTCTTTGGCTTCCTGCGTAGTGTTCTTGTTTGGCCACCCCTCTTTTAATTTGCTGCTCCCGCAGTCTGGCCATTGTTGTAGATTCACAGTCATCACTTGGTTCTTGCAAAAGTCTCACTTCTCGTAGAGCATTCAGAATGTCAGCCTGGTCCATGGCGCGTCCGCCCTCCACAGTAGCCTCACCTGCGAGCTTGTCAGCCCGCTCATTTCCTTGTACTCCCGCATGACCTGGCACGAAGATGAAACTAATCTTTGCCAGCCGAGACCGCTTCAGAGGCAGCAACCACTCTCTTCGGATCGACCCCTCCTCTATCCTCTTGATCATGTTCATTGAGTCGCTAAGGAAACAAGCCCTAGTGAATGTCTGTGTCTCGAGCCATGTTATTGCTTTACTTACTGCCATGACTTCCATGGTCAGGCTACTTGTGGTTTCAGTGAAAGCACCAGAGTCCTCCTTCACAATTCTCCCTCCGGCCCGAGCTGTAAAGGCCCATGAGCTTCTCACATGTCGGACGACCGACCCATCTGTGTAGATGACCGCGTCACCGTCTAGCGAATTCTCGAAAATCAACGCTTGTACTTCAGCCTCAACAGCAGCCGGATTTTCTTGTCTGCATTTTCTATCTAGTTGGATGCAAACTGAAAAGGATGTGCAGAAGTCTGTTGGCACTTGCACCCACTCCTCGCCAGGTTCTAAGTCCTCAAGTGAACACACCTGTTGAAGAATGTCTTCGGCTTGACCCATCCACGACCGTCCTCTTTTTAACCTGCTGCCCTTCACCTTCCTAATTTCGCTATGCAGTGGATGTTGTGTGTTTGCGTTAATTTTGAGGTAGGCGCGTGCCCTGCAAACTTGTATTCTCTCTTCAATGGTTGGAAAATCAAGAAGGTAGCGCATCGCCCTGCATGCTGTATCTCTTGTACATCCAAGAATAATGCGCATTGCTTCATTCTGTATCCTTTCCATCCTTTCTATCTGCGTATGGCTGAGAGTCAGGATTGCCATTGCATACTCCAAAACAGACATGACCAGCCCCTCGTACAGAAGACATAGATGGCGCTGCTCACAGTTTGCTGCCGCCATCACCCGCATCGCTGCCAAACCCCGCTTGGCCTTTGTTATCACCTGGTCTATGTGCACATTATAAGCAAGGCTTCGATCAAACCGTATTCCCAGGTAATTCATTGCCTGCGTTCTTTCCACCGTCTCTGAACACAGCATTACAGTTGGTGTTGGATTGTTGACAATATGATTATTCAACGAGAACCAAGTCACTGTTGCCTTTGTTGGGTTGACCATTGCCCCAGCTTCATCACACCAAGTACTTATGCGATTGAGTTCGTTTTGTAGTTCCACAGCAACCTCCTCTCTATCCTTACCCTGACGATACACTAAAACATCATCGGCATACGACAATGTCCTGCCAGGTCCAGTGATCTGCTCACTGGTGATTCTCACTGTGTAGGCGTTGAACAGTACCGGAGATAATGGCGATCCCTGTGGTAGGCCAGGATATATTGTTGTTGGTTCCGAAGTCCAACTGCCACATCTAAAAACTACTTTCCGTTGGTAGAGGGCTGCAGCGATCCAACTAAGGAGGAATGGACTTACGTTTAGTTCAAGAAGCTGAAACATTAAAAAATCCAGTGGTACTCTGTTGTATGCGTCCTCAAGATCAATCGCTGCAGCAACGGTTTCAGTGCCTGCGTGGAAACCTTCATAGACATCCTGGGCAAAGACTGCTGCATTGGTCCAGGTTTCTCTTTTTGGACGGTACCCACCCAGGGTAGGTGGGGAAAACACCTTGCCTCTCTAGTTGGCTTGATATTTTCCTGGCAATTACCTTCTCCAGCAGCTTGCCTATTGTATTCTGCATGGTTATAATTCGATATCCCTGAATTTTTTTGTGGTCTTTGTCAGGCTTCGGCAAGGGAATCAGATAGCTGTGTAACCATTCCTCCTTGATGCTAGCACTCCCTATACTGTTGTTGTACATGTCTGCTAATTTCTCTAGCTCATTGTCGGTACACCTATTTATGTCGTCGTATCTTATGCCATCAGGACCTGGAGCACTGTTTTTTGATCGTCGAAGCACAGCCCTGATTTCTTTCACTGTCACTGTGTCTTCCTCCGAAGTGTTCTGGGCCTTGCATCTGTCTGAGGTGACCTCCTTGGCCAGATTTCGGCCTCCCATGTCTGTCTGGTTGCCCTGCTCAAGGTAGCGTTCAAAGAGGGCTTTGCCCTTGTCCTCGTCCGTCCTCTGCCAGATGAGGTCAGCACCTTGGAAGTCTGAAATGCTCTTATTCTTGACTACACCACTCATGCTTTTATGTAGTCGCCAGAACAATTTCAGTGACTTGTCTGTGCTTACTCTTTGACACACCTCTGCCCATTTTTCGCTTTTAACCACCTTGACCAGTTTTTTGAAATAGCTTACTTTTGTGTGCATCTCTCTTTCTAAGTGCAAGCAGGGACTAGGATGACCAGCTCTGTTCTTCTTGGCATTTTGCCATCTCCTTACAGCACTACGCTTATCCACCCAAGCCTTCTCCACCTCGAAACTCCACCACGGTGGCTGCTCCCAGCTTTTTTTCCTGCCCTGAAACGTTCTGCGCTTGTCACGTCTTATTTTACTCACCACATCTTGCCCTGTACTGTACATCACCAGTGTCTCCAAGTGGACATCTAAATACCCCATGGTTTGCCTTCTTGTCTGCCCGCGACATTCTCAATTATCTGCCCACAAACCCACATTACCAGTGTCTCCAAGTGGACATCTCTACCAGTGGTCCAGTCGCATCACGTGATGGAGGACTGTTGAACAGGTTGTTTGAAATATTAGAAATGTATACGCAACTTTTCCCCATGTTTACATAATTGACACCCAAGCAAAGTGCCTTAGAATATTTGGTTACACCTTCGTCGATGTGCTCAATCGATTCAGCACCATTTAAAACCGCCATATTCCATATTTCACTATCAGGCGTTATTTCTAAAGCGTGTTACGTTATTAACGAGTGCGAGGGAAACAAGATCGCCTGGATCTTTTCTCCGGGGCATGCCGGGTGCTGGGAAATGAACAGGCGGACAGACTGGCTGGCTCTGCAGAAATTGGTGGAGTATTGATGCATGACCAGACAGACATGGTTGTGGCCTGTGGGAGCACGTGTATACCTCGGAGGAGCAGATGGAGCACCATAGTCTGGCTAGAATGAGACAGCGAGGAGTGACGAGGGGATCTGGCCGACGCTCAACGCTCAGAGGAAAGGCGAGACGGACTTATAATCAGAGTGCTACTGGCACTATTAGTGTTGGAACTCTTCGCTGGCTGCTGAGGATGGGGACGGAGCACTTATGGGAATGCCCCGAATGCTGTGATGTCGATTCCTAAATCAATCAATCAATCAATCAATCAATCAATCAATCAATCAATCAATCAGGGAAACAAGAAAATTCTTTTAAATCGCTGCTTTTTTTGGTAAAACAACTGGCTCTCAATGGGTGATGTGGTCAATAGCGCACACTTCGCCTTTACTTTCCAGAACATGTCATGGTGCTTAGTTTCGGCTGAGTCAACCCGGGAGCAATAGTGGGGCCTCAATTACATGATCTACTGGCTAACCATTCGCTAACGCACTCTCGACGGCCTGTGCACTACACATCACACACACACATTGGCACCTTGCCGTCTTGATAGACGATAGTTTGTGCTTTAAAAAGGCATAATAACTTTTACCTATGGCGGTAGCGTATGTGACTGATAAGGCCAATTTGCGCTGTAAATGTCCGTTCACAGTGGGTGCATGTGAACACGTGGTCATTTCCACCATCATGCACCGTCTTACGTCTCAAACGCTCGGTGTGTGACTTATCTGCAATAATTTTCTCCTTTGTCTTTATTCCATTTCTGATGTTTGCCCTCCATGCAACACGTTCAGCGGCGACTTGCTCCCAATGTGCATTATCAATGCCTGTATCAATCATGTCCCGCTTACACACATCTTTGTATCGTAGTAGAGACCGACTCTGAGATCTCTTACCCATCTGTAATTCACCAAAAAAGATATCCTTTGGTATTCTACCATCATCCATCCTCCTAAGATGTCCTATCCATCTAAGTCTACGAAGACTGAGCATGGAATAAACTGTCACACAACCTGATCTTTCCAATACTTCAGTATTTGTGATTTTGTCTTGCCACTTAATACCGAAGAATTCTTCGCAGACACCGCATATGAAAGCTGTTTAAATTTTTCTCTTGGTGTGAGTAAGTTGTCCAGGTTTCACTGCCATAGAGAAGAGTACTAAGGACACAGGCTTGATAGACAAGGACTTTTGTTTTGGCAGTAATCTTCCTGTTCTCCCAGACTCTTTTTCTTAACCTGTTCATTGTTGTTGCTGCCTTACCAATACGGATGTTGATTTCCTGATCTAGGGATAATTTGCTTTTTACCACTGATCCTAGATATGTAAAATGGTCTACCATCTCTAGTTCGGCGTCGTCAATAAAGATTGATGGTACCCCATGTGCACCTTGTGACATAATCTGTGTCTTCTTTTTGCTAATTGTTAAACCAAATTCAGAACAAGCATTGGAGAATGCAGATAGTAGACATTGCAATTCTTCCTCAGAGTGGGTCGTAACTGCAGCATCATCTGCAAAAAGCAACTCTCTGATCAGTACCCTATTAATTTTGGTCTTAGCCTTCAATCTCTGAGCATTGTAAAGGCCGCCATCTGAGCGTGAGTGAATGTATATACCACCATCCTGATCACGAAAGGCATATTTCAGTAGAAGTGAAAAGTATATTCCAAAGAGGGTGGGAGCTAGTACACAACCTTGCTTAACTCCACTCTTGATTTCAAATTGTTCAGAAGTTGCACCATCAAACTTGATTATACCCTTCATGCCTGTGTGGAACGATTCCACAATGGACAGAAGAGTTGGTGGGCAGCCAATCTTCTTTAGTGCCTTTAATAGACCCTCACGACTGACCAAGTCAAATGCCTTTGTGAGGTCGATGAAGGCAATAAACAGTGGTTGATTCTGTTCACGGCATTTTTCTTGCATTTGTCGCAATGAGAATATCATATCAGTGGTAGACCGGTTCTGTCGAAAGCCACACTGTGATTCGGGGTAGACTTGATCTCCTAGGACTTGAAGTCTGCGCAGAACAATTCTGGCAAATACTTTTCCAACAATACACAGAAGTGAGATACCCCTATAGTTGTTGCAGTCGCTCCGATCGCCCTTGTTCTTGTACAGTGTTATGATGCTTGAATCTTTGAAATCCTGTGGGACTTGTCCTTCTCGCCAGCATAGCTCTATTAGCTGGTGGATCTGTATAGTGAGTGTGTCTTGCCCACTCCTGATAACCTCTATTGGAATCCCATCCTTACCTGGAGCCTTGCCAGATGCAAGTTCATTTATAGCACACTTAACTTCTGTTATGGTGGGAAGTGTGTCCAGGTGGTCAAGAGTTGGTAGAGCCTCTATGGCGTTGAGGGCATCATCCGCTAGTTTGGTCTCACTTGAGTAAAGCTCCAAATAGTGCTCTACCCATCTGTCCATCTGCTGTTTCTTATCAGTGATGATTTCTCCAGTCAAGGTTTTCAATGGTGCACTTCTTTTGATCACTGGACCACAGGCTTTCTTTATTCCTTCATACATGCTTCTTATGTTTCCCTTATCACTTGCGATTTGAATGGACTCACATAACTTGATCCAATAGTCATTTGTACACTGCATGGAAGCCTTTTGCACATCCTTCCTAGCTTGCCTTAGCTCACTCAGAGTGTTACGCGTTGGTCTTTCCTTGTTTCTTAAGAGAGCTTTCTTCTTCTTATCAATCAAGGGCTGCAGAGTCTCGCTGTTTGCCGCAAACCAGTCCTGCCTCTTATGATCCACAGTGCCGTAAACCCCTACAACAGTTTTATAAAGAGTTTCCTTAAGTTTACCCCACTTTTCATTTACTGTACAATTTTCTGGTGTATCAGTGAAAGCGTCTTCAAGTTGCTGTTGAAACTGAAAGCACTTTTTAGGATCGTGAGTGTTAATAATATTAATCCTGGGGCTAGATTTGTGTTTAGCTGTGTAGATTCTCTTTGGTCTCAGTCTAACCCTTGCAACAACCAAAGAATGATCCGTATCACAGTCAGCACTGTGGTAACTTCGAGTCAATGATATATGGTTCAGATGTTGTCTCCGTGTGATGATGAAGTCCAGCTGGTGCCAATGGCCGGATCTTGGATGTTTCCATGTGACCTTATGCATCTCTTTTGTTTTAAAAAAGGAGTTTGTAATACATAGGTCATTACTGGTGCAATGCTCCAGCAGCCTTTGCCCATTTTCATTCATGCGACCGATGTTGTATTTTCCAAGGCACACTGGCCATGAACTCGAGTCCTTGCCCACACGAGCATTGAAATCACCGAACATATAAATGTAGTCAGATTTTGGAACTGCCTTGATCACGGAGTCTAACTCCTCATAGAAAGAATCCTTCACATCATCAGAGGAATCGAGTGTCGGTGCATATGCAGTAATAATGGTGGCAAACCCACAAGAGGTTGCCAAGCGCAGGGATAATAGTCTTTCATTTCCTCCTGCTGGAATTTCAATCATTCCCAGTAGCGAATTCTTCACTGCAAAGACCACACCGTGTTGCCTTTTTTTCTGCCTGGCCTCTACCCTTCCAAAAAAGGTGTAATTGTTTTCCCTGAGTGACCCTTCCTCAGCGAGGCGAGTCTCCTGCAGGCCAGCAATATCAATGTTAAGACGATTGAGTTCGGCATCAATCACAGCCGTTTTTCTCACATCGTCAATATTGGTCAAGTCAGTGGAAAATCCTGGACACATGGTTCTCACGTTCCAGGTTGCAAGCCGTAGCTTGAGGTTTCTATTTTTATTTTTGTTTGTACCTGGTGCATTGGTTTTACAGCCTGCGATTCAGATTTTGTCCTAGCCCCAAGCACCCATTGAAGCAGGCAGGCTGTGGCGGATCAGCACCCAATTGGCCGGGGGCTGCCCAGCTTGAGGCGGGCGGTAGCTGATCAGTGACACCTGTAGGTGTCTCCCACCGTCAGAGGCAACGCGTGGCGCCCCATGTCTACGCCAACTGACAAGGACTTATAACCCGTAACAGTTGCCTCTCGCTTTGATTCCGAGACCGGTTAAGACCAGGGATGGAGTTATTGCCTCTCCATAGCACAAAGCCTGGGCTAAAATATAGAGATCATGTGTTGCCCATGCAACATGATCCCTCTTTCGGCCTGCCTAGTTCACTCCAGAGGAAAGGTAACACCTATAAATCTGGAACTAGACAAGCTGCAGAAGCTGCCGGATCAGCAAAGCAATGCTCTAACTGTCCGCCTGTCGGAGCTTCGATCCTAGACCAGCTGCCAACCAAGGCTTAGGGCCTGGTCTGCCCTGCCATGACATTTTGTCTTTAGCTTGCATTTCCTCGCACCAGGGTAAGGCTTGTACCCTCCCAATTGCGCTCTTCCGCCCGAAGCCGTTGGCACAATGTGGGGTGTCGGGTTTGGTAAGCGCCGCCCAACGTTCGGCGCTAACAGAAAGCAGGTAGTACCGTCTACTGTTGTACGGTAGCTCAGTCATATCTGACTAAGACCTGACACATAGGCCACTATATAGGCCACCTGACACTAAGGCCTGTGCTCTAGGTAAGCGAAATATAAGGGGAAACAAATACCTCTTTTTCACGGGAACATAATATTCATTTTATTGTTTGCAAGGGACTTAACTAGGAAACGTTTTTCTAAAGAAGCAATTAGTTACACTAATTGTTAAATGTTTAATTAATATAATGACACAGTTAACACAATAATTTGACATCCTAAAGTTTGAAATACTTTTACTGCTAAAAATAATAAAATATACTTGTTAATGCAATATATACAATGTTTCAACACTGCAAGCTCCGTGCACGATGTTAACGACTGCCCCTAATGGAGGCGATGACATTTTTAGCCTTATTTCTCTTCACAACTATAACATCAAATCTCATTTCAAATCTCACTTCAACATTCAAATCCCGAAACAACCACATAATCAACTATAACATCGTTTCCCCTCCTTCTTCTTTGTCTCAGTGCCTGTAATTTTGTCCTCCTTACGCCGCCGTTTCGTCCTATTCTCTTACACATGGGGCGGAGCCTTCGAATAGTTCTTCCTCGAAGTCTTATCATGATATCTGCTTCGACGTCTTCGGGAATATAAATGTGACTGCCGCGCTCCTCGATCTTCCTGGTCGGGGAGCAGGATGTCTCGCCCGTCACCCCACAAACAGATGTCCAATCCATTGTCCGACATACTGCCAGGTGGTGGCTGCTATTTGGGGGACGACACCCACGATTCTGTGGATTAACGGTCTTTCATTACGCTGGCGTCTGCCCGCCATGGTGATGATGGTACCGGATGTCCTATGACAATTTTAATTTGAGTATTTACTAATGAGACCGCCACAGTAGATAGGCCTTGAAATTCTAAATCTAATGGTACCACAATGATGCCTGTATGTCACTTCTAAGTGAAGATATTCACATTTTTGTGAAGGTGAGACGAGTTGCGATTTCTCATTCTATTCACCCAATATTATAGCTCTCCAGTGTGTCCGATTACCTCCTCCAGCGGCCGTGCACAATTCGAGCACGTTTAGCGATGTAACTATACTGATTCAGGGGCAATATTTTATATGGCAATTAAAATTCACATTAAACAAAGACATCTATTGGATCCATGGATTCCCATTCGCGATCAATCCGCTGCCTCTGTGGGTGCGCTCCCCGGCAGTGGCAGCTTGCACAGATCCATCAATCAATCAATCAATCAGGTGCCGTCTCCACAATGAAGGTTAGCTGCAATGGATCTCCAACACTGTCTGTCTCTTGCCTTGACTGTACATTCTGTCAGGCTGATGTTCGTCCATCTCTTGATGTTGTCCTCCCACTTGTATCGTCGTCTACCTCTTGCTCGCATGGCCCTCAACCTTGCCTTCCAGTATGGTTTTTATAAGAGTACCATGTCTTTTAACGTGGCCGAAATATTTCACTTGTCTCCTCTTTATTTCTTTCATCAACTCTCTCTTCATTCCCAGTTTTTCTAGGACCTCTGCATTTGATTGTTTTTGTTTCCATGAAATACGACCTATTCGTCTGTATATCCACATCTCCAGGGCTTCTATGCGACTTTCTAGTTGCTTGTTCAATGTCCAGGCTTCCGCGCCATACAGTAGCGTTGAATATACATAACATTTGACAATTCTCATTTTTAATGCGCTATTAATCTCTCTAGATGTTAATACTGATTTCATGCTGTTGAAAGCATTTTTTGGCCATTCCTATTCTCGTTGTTACTTCCATTTCACTTCTGCCATCGTCTATTATTATATGTCCAAGATAAGAGAAACTTGTTACTTGTTATAGTATCTGCCCGCTAACTGTAATGTTCATTGATGACCTTTCCTTTTCACTGCTAATTATCATAGTTTTTGTTTTTTGGATGTTAATATCTAAGCCACATTCTGCACTGTGTCTGTTAACTTCTTCCACTAGGTCTTGCAACTCTTGCTCACTTTCTGCTAGTAACACAGTATCGTCAGCATATCTAAGTTTATGATTCTTCCACTGATGTTAAGTCCAGGCATGTCAACTTGTTTGAAAATTCTTTCTGTGTATAGGTTGAAGAGGCTTGGGGACAACACTCATCCCTGCCGTACTCCTCTTTTTATCTCTGTAGGCGACGAATAGGTATTACCGCATCAAATAGACGCCACTTGTTCCCAGTACAAGTTACTAATAAGTCTGATGTCCTTTCCGTCTACTCCGATATCTTGAAGGCACGTAATTAGTCGTTCATGCTGTACTCTATCAAAAGCTTTCTTGTAGTCTATAAAACAAACATATATACTTTTTTGAACTTCTATATATTTTTCAGTTAACATCCTCAAACAGATAATTGCTTCTCTGGTGCCGCTGTTTTTGCGGAACCCAAATTGTTCTTCAGCTACTTCCTCATCTATTTTATGTTGAATTCTTTCTTGTATGACCTTGAGTAGTATCTTAGTTATGCGGCTCATTAAGCTAATAGTTATGTAATCCTCACAATCAACAGCTCTTGGCTTCTTCGGTAGTGTGATGAAAATAGATGTTTTCAAATCCTTGGGGATGTACCCAGTATTATATATATCAATTCATAATTCTGTGATAGTTTCAATGCCAAAGCTGGATAAGGATTTTATCATCTCCGTGGTTATCTTGTCAGGACCTGCAGCCTTTCCTTCTTTCATCTGTTTAACAGCCTTTTCTACTTCAGCCATCAATAATTTTGGTCCGTCTTGAGTATTATACAATGCTGGTCTATTGACCATGTTGTCCCAGAATAAATCTTCTGTGTACTCTATCTTTTTATTATACCAGTGGTATTAATTATAATTTCTCCATTTTTTCCTCTGATACAACCGCTTCCTGTCATATTATTTTTCTTCTTTGTAAATCTTTTTATATGTTCATGTAATTCTTTCGAGTTGTGTTTTTCTTCCAAATCCTCTACTTCTTTGCATTGTTTCTGCAACCACTCTTCTTCAACTTTAAGATTAATGTAAACAAGAAGACACAACAAAAATAATCCTGACAAATATGAAGAGATTCATAGGAAAGTCAGAAAATTATGTAAAGAAGCCAAAGAAGCGGGGCTTGCAAATAATTGCATATAATATTTAATAATAATTGCAGAAATTGAAAAAAAAAAAAAACACAACACTAAAAATACCAAATCAACACAAAAGAAAATAATTAGCTAACTGATAAAAGAACACCCACATCAACAGGCACGATGAAAAACAAAAGATGGAAAAATCGTAATAGACAGACCTGAGAGTTTACATACATGGTCAGATTATGTGAAAAACCTTCATGATGATACAAGAGAACATTATGATATTCGGAGTAATATCGAAGGACCACCAATTCTGAAGATAGAAGTTCAGTATGCTCTTAATCATATGAAATCTGACAAAATCTTAACAGAAATGATCAATTCTCTAGAAGAATATGAAATAGATCAAGTCACTAGACTGCTGAACGCAATATATGAATCTGCAGATATACCTCATGAATTATGTAGTTCTATATTTATTGCAATCCCGAAGAAATCGGGAGCTTTGGCATGTGATAAATATCGAACATTGAGTATAATGCGCCACATCACAAACATTTTGCTAAGAATTATCATGCAAAGAGTTAAGAAGAAAATACAACCTGAAATAGGAGAAGAACAATGTGGGTTTGTAGAAGGCAGGGGTACAGTAAATGTTGTGTATATGCTGAGAACATTAATTGAAAGTTCTATAGAAGTAAATAAAGACTTACATCTTTGCGTTATTGACTACACAAAAGCTTTCTATAAAGTAAGACATGTCAACATGATAGAGATGCTTGCAGATCTGCAAATTGATGGGAAAGACCTTTGACTCATTAAAAAAACATATATTGGAAACAATAAGCTGCCATAAAGACTGATAATGAAGTAGGTCAATATAATTCTATTAAGAGAGGTGTGAGACAGTGTCAAGGTCTCACATTATGAGATAAGGGACGCAACACAGAGAAAGAAACAACACACAAAGAAGGGAGACAAGAACAGCTACCCGAACATTCGGGATCTCGAACATTCGAGAAAAGAGGGGTCGAATCTCCAACTACGCAGTAGGTCCAGGCGGAACCCGCCGGAAGCGTGAAAGAGTGACACCCACGGGGTGCACGAGACAGCCAACAACTCCGTGTCCACCCGACGAGAGTCGAGAGGGCAGACGGCCACTGGACTTGGACTGGAGAGGGTCTAGCTTCTAAGGGGGACACACATATAGAGACTTAGTTTAGAATCCTTAAGTTGTTTACGTTAGACAGATGCTGTGATGTGTAACTTGTTGATGCTTTGTCTAATGTGTATGTAATATGCTATGTAATAAGTGCGAGACGACTGTTCGCCAGATAGAGACATGTGATAGAGACATGTGATAGAGACATGTGATAGAGACATGTGATAGAGACATGTGATAGAGACATGTGATAGAGACATGTGATAGAGACAAGTGATAGAGACATGTGATAGAGACATGTGATAGAGACATGTGACAGAGACAAGTGATAGAGACATGTGATAGAGACATGTGATAGAGACATGTGATAGAGACATGTGATAGAGACATGTGATAGAGACATGTGATAGAGACATGTGATAGAGGCATGTGATAGAGACATGTGATAGAGACATGTGGTAGAGACATGTGATAGAGACATGTGATAGAGACCAGTGATAGAGACATGTGATAGAGACATGTGATAGAGACATGTGATAGAGACATGTGATAGAGACATGTGATAGAGACATGTGATAGAGACATGTGATAGAGACATGTGATAGAGACATGTGACAGAGACAAGTGATAGAGACATGTGATAGAGACCAGTGATAGAGGCATGTGATAGATACATGTGATTGTCGTGGAATACTGAGAGTTAATGATTCCCAGATAGACGACTGTATACACCGACTAACCAGGTAGAAGAAGGGTTAACAAACGAAGCAGTAAGGGTAACCAACAACGGAGTGACCAGGCGCATGTGTTTATAGGTCAAGACACAGAAGGGGCCGCCAACAGCACAGGTAACCTGTTGCGTGGAAAAATTGGTTTGCGACAAAGGCAGACAGCATTATTGGACAGCATATTGCGGTCTGGATGTATGAATAACGGAAAAGTTTCAGATCTGTAATTTTCCACTAACGGTGATAATGAAGTATGGACTTGAGGTGTCAAGCAAGGTCAAGGACTATGCGGCAAAAATGACCTATAAAGAGTGTCCACTTCTTTGTGTAAGTTTAGTGTGTGTTCCAAACTGAACTGAAGGAGATATGTTCCTGAGTGGGAATAGAAATACACGTCCCTAATGATGGAAAGAGGGGATAGTAGTGTGTTATTCGCTAAGTGTTTTTCGATTCCAGGAACATAGATGCCTAAATAAGGTATTAATATATTAGAGTATAGTTTTAGCATAGGAATATAGATGTGCGTGAAGTGCATTTAACATTGCTTTCTATTAGTAGGAATAGTATAGACGTTAGGTGAATCTTCTATCCTATGTCAGAGTGGGTTTTTTCGGACGCCTTTTCATTTCGGCTGGAATAAAAGGCACTCACATAGGAGAGAAGAGGAAGCAGACACAGATCTCATTATTAAATGTATATCACACAGGTTCCCATACCAGTGCGAGACTTATCAACTAAGATATAACACAGATGGCTGTGGTCAAGATCACTCAGTGTTGATAACCCACAAGAAAGCACTTTAAAGTAATAAAGCACGACACTTGTGCATAAGAAAGGAAAGAAAAGAAGTGTCATCGTAATAAGTCAGGAGGACAGAGAACGGAAAATAGAGATCATACAAACTAAAAAAAAAAAGACTCAAATGACTCAGTATCGAAGAGTTGCAAGGTGCATACCAAATGCCTATACCAATTACGAACTATCCAGTGTAGAACTTTTACAGGACAAAAATAGAGAATACTAGAAACTCGATGTGTTTTCCAGGATGGAATTAAGAACGCTATAAGAAAGCAACGAACATTCAGTTTAAGCTGACAGCATATAGTGATCGGTTTAAGTACATTGATACAGTGGTGAACATTTTTCATTACAAAAAAAAACGGATATATCTACAGACTCAAGCAGACGGAGCATTCAGGGTGAGACCGTTCTGTTGTATCTATGTACCGTCCTGTACTTTAGCCGAGAGAAGAGACGAGAGAAGACACGAAGACTATCTATCAACATCTTATCTGGTAGCCACACTAGAAGAACATACCAACTACATAGACAATATCCATACATACACCAGACATAGTTTTTATTAATAAATCTTTTATTTATTGTTGAAAGGAACTGTTGTCTGAGTATGTGTTGAGAGAATAACAGAGAGAGTGAAAGAAATAGATATATGGAAGGGAAGACAGAAGAGAGGAGTGTAGACCAAAGTCAGTCAATAATCCCAACAGATAATAAGTTTAAAGATGTGCTTGTTGATTCCAACTTCCTCTCGGGAAAATAACAGGACATAATTGGTGGAGCGAGCGGGATACATACATAATACCCATATGACCTGAAGGCATAACATGGCATATGCATAGAGGGGTACCTGCATATTGGCACATGCATAGCGGAGTACCTGCATGTTGGGACATACTGATTGGAATAAATAGAAGTATATATTGATGACTTTTAATGGAAGGACGTCCATTGGATATATGGTGCCATTACATTTATGGTAGAAACATTTCATTAATGCTGGTGACTTTACAGTGAGAAAGTTCCAGACAGGGTGAATGTGGATAGGTGGTAAGACACATTACATACCTAGTCACACGGTCACACGTCTACATAAGTCTTTATCCTATATCTCCTCTTGTGGATGAGAGAGTGGTTGTGATGTACTGTGTGGTGTTGTAGAGTTATAATATTAGATAGACATAGATAATGATATAGGTTCTAGGTAGATTATCGGTTTTAGTGAGTACTCTTTACGGCCTTGAGGTGTCTTTACTCAACGTGCTGACTTACCTGCTTTAACTATGGCCACTCCCAAACTAACTACAGCCGAACTGAGGGCAAACGGAGAAGAAATTGGGTTGGCTGGTTCAGAACTAACTGATTACATCCAGGAAAGAGAGCGAGAGATTCGTCAAGTGGAACGAGAAGATCGAAAGACCGAGTTGGAAGTGAGAAGAATAGAGGTGGAGACCAAGCGACTGGAAATGGAACAAGAGGCCAAGAAAATGGACCAGGAGACCAAGCGACTGGACATTGAACAAGAGGCCAAGAAAATGGACCAGGAGACCAAGAAACTGGAAATGGAACAGACTGCCAGGAGACAAGAAATGGAACATGAATACCGCTTGAAAGAGTTAGAACTCAAGACACAAACTAAGGGTGAAATAGATGCAGCAGAAGGAAGTTCTTCGTCACCTGGTGCAACCCACATGATTGGACAGGGTTACCATGCCATGAAGTTTCCCTTGGCGGTCTTTGATGAAAGTAAAGAGAAGATATACCAGTTTTTGGATCGGTTCGAGGCTATGGCAGTCGCTATGGGACTGGATAGAACCAGATGGGCTCTTAAATTATCCCAGGCTTTACGTGGTTCAGGGTACGAGGTCTACACACGCCTACCACCAGGACAGGAAAATCAGTACGAGGAATTAAAAGCCGCTTTGATGAAACATTATGAAGTCACAGCACAAACGTATAGGAAGAAGTTTAGATCGTCTAGACGAGAGCCGGGAGAACTATTCGCCGCCTACAGTCTAAGGCTGAAATCCTATCTCCAGAAATGGATGGACTTGGCAGAATTCAAGAGGGATTATGAGAGTCTCGAAGAGATGATGGTGGTCGAACAGATGCGAAAGCAAATGTCGAAACCTCTCAGAACCTTCTTGGGAGAACAAGGGGCGGAACGGATTGATGTTGTGAATAAGCTGGCGGAACGATTCGTGGAAGTACATGGTGAAACTGAGGAACTAAGTACACAAACCAAAGGTCAGGAGAAACCAGAGAAAAAGAAACCTAAAAACTGGGAAGGAGAAAAAGTGGAACCTTATATAAAGCACACAGAGGAGAGTTCAGAGAAGGTGAAGGTAGGAAACCAGAGCACCTCGAATTCTCAAGCGAAACGACAGTGGTCTGAGAAGGTGGTGTTCATTCTGCAAGGTACCATCTCATAACACGAAGGACTGCAGATCGAAACCTAAAAGTTCTTACTTCGCAGCATGCAAAGTGATTCCTACATCGGTGATCACAGACAAGGCTGAGGTCGGCGAAGGAGAAAGGAACAAAAAGGACACACGGAAACCTAGGAAGGAACAGGGTGCACACACTGCCAGTCGATAACACATAATACTGTGGACTGCAGATGCAAGGCAAAACACGCCAATTGCATAACCAACCTCGAGGAATCAAAAGAGGAAGGCAAGGAAACGGTCAAGGAGATGAAAGACACTCAGGACCAAGAGAGACCACCTGTGGTTGAACTGATTGAAGTAAATGGCCAACAGGTTGCTAGTCTCTACGATACCGGTTTGGATGGGGAAGCGGTGGTGGACGCCAGCTTGGTAAGCCCAGACCAACTTACAGGGGAGACCATAGAAATACAGCCGGCAATGAGGAGTGCTGTTACCATGACGCTGCCAATCGCCAAGGTGGAGATTAAATCCAGGTACGTCACGGGCATTATTCCAGCTGCTGTATTATCTGACTCCTTATTTCCCATGATCATTGGTACGAAATATGTCTTTTTGGGGATGCCCAAACAGCAAGCCCACAAGGGAACAGTAGTCAGTGGATCTCAAGGGAAGGAAAAAGAGGCAGAGACACTATGCGACAACTCAGGGATAGGAGCATTGCATACTGCCCAGAGGAAGGATACTACGTTGCGTCCTTGCTACAGGAAGCTGCAAAGAAGTGCTGAGCCACCAGAACGGGGACAGTACTTTCTGAAGAATCAACTACTCTATCGGAGAGCTGGGAGGGGAGATAACCTGCACGAGCAGTGGGTGGTTCCAGAGACCCACCGTCCTCACATTCTTCAGAGTGGACACATCATAGGCGAGAATCGACATATGGGTGTCAGAGAGACCTTGCAGCAAATTTCCGGCCATGAAAGACACTCAGGACCAAGAGAGACCACCTGTGGTTGAACTGATTGAAGTAAATGGCCAACAGGTTGCTAGTCTCTACGATACCGGTTTGGATGGGGAAGCGGTGGTGGACGCCAGCTTGGTAAGCCCAGACCAACTTACAGGGGAGACCATAGAAATACAGCCGGCAATGAGGAGTGCTGTTACCATGACGCTGCCAATCGCCAAGGTGGAGATTAAATCCAGGTACGTCACGGGCATTATTCCAGCTGCTGTATTATCTGACTCCTTATTTCCCATGATCATTGGTACGAAATATGTCTTTTTGGGGATGCCCAAACAGCCAAGCCCACAAGGGAACAGTAGTCAGTGGATCTCAAGGGAAGGAAAAAGAGGCAGAGACACTATGCGACAACTCAGGGATAGGAGAATTGCATACTGCCCAGAGGAAGGATACTACGTTGCGTCCTTGCTACAGGAAGCTGCAAAGAAGTGCTGAGCCACCAGAACGGGGACAGTACTTTCTGAAGAATCAACTACTCTATCGGAGAGCTGGGAGGGGAGATAACCTGCACGAGCAGTGGGTGGTTCCAGAGACCCACCGTCCTCACATTCTTCAGAGTGGACACATCATAGGCGAGAATCGACATATGGGTGTCAGAGAGACCTTGCAGCAAATTTCCGGCCATTATTGCTGGCCAGGAATGACCGGAGATGTACGCCGGTGGTTGAAGTCTTGTTCGGAGTGCCAGAAAGCACCACCCAACAAGCGAATTAAGAGGAAACTAGCTCTTAAAGTGGAAGACAAAGTGGAAGTGTGGAGTCCAGCAGAGACCAATATACTCCAAGTAGGATGGAAAGGACCTTATCCTGTGGAAAAGGTGGTGTCCAAGAACATCTACAAAATACGGATCGGGGAAGAGAAGAAAAATCTCCCTAGACATCTCATTAGGAAATATGAAGAGAGATCCGGGAGCAAAGCTTCGCACTTTATGGTGATGGCAGCCATTGGGACAAAGGTTACCAGTCCAGACGAAGACCAGAGATCGCCAGTACAACATAGGAGGGCCTATGGGACAGTACGTGATAGGTCAGATTTACCCAACGACAGGAGGAGGGAAATCACAAGTCAGGGAAAGGACAAGAGTGAAAGTTTCACCGGTAACCAAGTTCAGAAGGGGTGGGTAACGTCGGGAAAAGCGAGAATTACCCAGGACTCCAACCGAAGATTGGCTGACCAGATACAATATCGCCCAAGATGGTCCTGGAAGCAAAAGTCCAGGAGATTTGGGAAAGACGACTCGGTCCATCGAGGACGAGGTGGAACATCCCCAGAGGCAAAGCCGGGGGAAACCAAGAGGACATGGAAGCAGTGTTACAATCAGGATGGGACAATCCGTCTGTATTGTGAGCCGTCGCTGACGCAAGTCGAAAGTAGGTCGACCGGACGTACAGGAGCGAGGAGCCAACACTAGTTTCAGTCGTGAGTAGTATAGTAGGGTGTCAATTAGAGCGCCTACTGGATAATGAGGTGAGCCATGTGAGGATCCAATCATATCATCAACACGTGATGTTAATAGCTACTTCGCAGAAGCTCAACGCACGGTGGATGTGATGGAAGTTGTTGCTGCAACTGGACTTCACAGTGGAATACATCTGGTAAGGAGAATGTAGGAGCAGATTTCTTATCCAGACATCCAGCTCCGGAGGAAGAAGACTAGGGTTGTGGATCATGGGAATCAAACCTACAGTGAGAAAGATTCGACGCGGTCTAATCTCTTAAGAGGGGGCCTATGTCGTGGAATACTGAGAGTTAATGATTCCCAGATAGACGACTGTATACACCGACTAACCAGGTAGAAGAAGGGTTAACAAACGAAGCAGTAAGGGTAACCAACAACGGAGTGACCAGGCGCATGTGTTTATAGGTCAAGACACAGAAGGGGCCGCCAACAGCACAGGTAACCTGTCGCGTGGAAAAATTGGTTTGCGACAAAGGCAGACAGCATTATTGGACAGCATATTGCGGTCTGGATGTATGAATAACGGAAAAGTTTCAGATCTGTAATTTTCCACTAACGGTGATAATGAAGTATGGACTTGAGGTGTCAAGCAAGGTCAAGGACTATGCGGCAAAAATGACCTATAAAGAGTGTCCACTTCTTTGTGTAAGTTTAGTGTGTGTTCCAAACTGAACTGAAGGAGATATGTTCTTGAGTGGGAATAGAAATACACGTCCCTAATGATGGAAAGAGGGGATAGTAGTGTGTTATTCGCTAAGTGTTTTTCGATTCCAGGAACATAGATGCCTAAATAAGGTATTAATATATTAGAATATAGTTTTAGCATAGGAATATAGATGTGCGTGAAGTGCATTTAACATTGCTTTCTATTAGTAGGAATAGTATAGACGTTAGGTGAATCTTCTATCCTATGTCAGAGTGGGTTTTTTCGGAAGCCTTTTCATTTCGGCTGGAGGAAAAGACACTCACATAGGAGAGAAGAGGAAGCAGACACAGATCTCATTATTAAATGTATATCACACAGGTTCCCATACCAGTGCGAGACTTATCAACTAAGATATAACACAGATGGCTGTGGTCAAGATCACTCAGTGTTGATAACCCACAAGAAAGCACTTTAAAGTAATAAAGCACGACACTTGTGCATAAGAAAGGAAAGAAAAGAAGTGTCATCGTAATAAGTCAGGAGGACAGAGAACGGAAAATAGAGATCATACAAACTAAAGAAAAAAGACTCAAATGACTCAGTATCGAAGAGTTGCAAGGTGCATACCAAATGCCTATACCAATTACGAACTATCCAGTGTAGAACTTTTACAGGACAAAAATAGAGAATACTAGAAACTCGATGTGTTTTCCAGGATGGAATTAAGAACGCTATAAGAAAGCAACGAACATTCAGTTTAAGCTGACAGCATATAGTGATCGGTTTAAGTACATTGATACAGTGGTGAACATTTTTCATTACAAAAACAAAACGGATATATCTACAGACTCAAGCAGACGGAGCATTCAGGGTGAGACCGTTCTGTTGTATCTATGTACCGTCCTGTACTTTAGCCGAGAGAAGAGACGAGAGAAGACACGGAGACTATCTATCAACATCTTATCTGGCAGCCACACTAGAAGAACATACCAACTACATAGACAATATCCATACATACACCAGACATAGTTTTTATTAATAAATCTTTTATCTTATTCGTTGAAAGGAACTGTTGTCTGAGTATGTGTTGAGAGAATAACAGAGAGAGTGAAAGAAATAGATATATGGAAGGGAAGACAGAAGAGAGGAGTGTAGACCAAAGTCAGTCAATAATCCCAACAGATAATAAGTTTAAAGATGTGCTTGTTGATTCCAACCTCCTCTCGGGAAAATAACAGGACAGTGATAGAGACATGTGATAGAGACATGTGATAGAGACATGTGATAGAGACATGTGATAGAGACATGTGATAGAGACATGTGATAGAGACATGTGACAGAGACATGTGATAGAGACATGTGATAGAGACATGTGATAGAGACATGTGATAGAGACATGTGATAGAGACATGTGATAGAGACATGTGATAGAGACATGTGATAGAGACATGTGATAGAGACATGTGACACAGACATGTGATAGAGACATGTGATAGAGACATGTGATAGAGACATGTGATAGAGACATGTGACAGAGACATGTGACAGAGACATGTGACAGAGACATGTGATAGAGACATGTGACAGAGACATGTGACAGAGACATGTGATAGAGACATGTGATAGAGACATGTGATAGAGACATGTGATAGAGACATGTGATAGAGACATGTGATAGAGACATGTGATAGAGACATGTGATAGAGACATGTGATAGAGACATGTGATAGAGACATGTGATAGAGACATGTGATAGAGACATGTGATAGAGACATGTGATAGAGAAATGTGACAGAGACATGTGATAGAGACATGTGATAGAGACATGTGATAGAGACATGTGATAGAGACATGTGATAGAGACATGTGATAGAGACATGTGACAGAGACATGTGACAGAGACATGTGACAGAGACATGTGATAGAGACATGTGATAGAGAAATGTGACAGAGACATGTGATAGAGACATGTGATAGAGACATGTGATAGAGACATGTGATAGAGACATGTGATAGAGACATGTGATAGAGACATGTGATAGAGACATGTGATAGAGACATGTGATAGAGACATGTGATAGAGACATGTGATAGAGACATGTGATAGAGACATGCGATAGAGACATGTGATAGAGGCCAGTGATAGAGACATATGATAGAGACATGTGATAGAGACATGTGATAGAGACATGTGATAGAGACATGTGACACAGACATGTGACAGAGACATGTGATAGAGACATGTGGTAGAGACATGTGGTAGAGACATGTGACAGAGACATGTGACAGAGACATGTGACAGAGACATGTGATAGAGACATGTGATAGAGAAATGTGACAGAGACATGTGATAGAGACATGTGATAGAGACATGTGATAGAGACATGTGATAGAGACATGTGATAGAGACATGTGATAGAGACATGTGATAGAGACATGTGATAGAGACATGTGATAGGAGACATGTGATAGAGACATGTGATAGAGACATGTGATAGAGACATGTGATAGAGACATGTGATAGAGACATGTGATAGAGACATGTGATAGAGAAATGTGACAGAGACATGTGATAGAGACATGTGATAGAGACATGTGATAGAGACATGTGATAGAGACATTTGATAGAGACATGTGATAGAGACATGTGATAGAGACATGTGACAGAGACATGTGACAGAGACATGTGATAGAGACACGTGATAGAGAAATGTGACAGAGACATGTGATAGAGACATGTGATAGAGACATGTGATAGAGACATTGTGAGAGAGACATGTGAAGATGACATGTGATAGAGACATGTGTAGAGACATGTTATAGAGACATGTGATAGAGACATGTGATAGAGACATGTGATAGAGACATGGATTAGAGGCAGTGATAGAGACATGTGATAGAGGCCAGTGATAGAGACATATGATAGAGACATGTGATAGAGACATGTGATAGAGACATGTGGTAGAGACATGTGGTAGAGACATGTGACAGAGACATGTGATAGAGACATGTGGTAGAGACATGTGGTAGAGACATGTGACAGAGACAAGTGATAGAGACATGTGATAGAGACCAGTGATAGAGACATGTGACAGAGACATGTGATAGAGACATGTGATAGAGACATGTGATAGAGACATGTGGTAGAGACATGTGATAGAGACATGTGATAGAGACATGTGATAGAGGCATGTGATAGAGACATGTGATAGAGACATGTGATAGAGACATGTGATAGAGACATGTGATAGAGACATGTGATAGAGACAAGTGATAGAGACAAGTGATAGAGACAAGTGATAGAGACAAGTGATAGAGACATGTGATAGAGACATGTGATAGAGACATGTGATAGAGACATGTGATAGAGACATTTGATAGAGACATTTGATAGAGACATGTGATAGAGACATTGTGATAGAGGACATGTGATAGAGGACATGTGATAGAAGACATGTGACAGAGACATGTGACAGAGACATGTGACAGAGACATGTGACCGAGACATGGATAGAGACATGTGATAGAGTCATGACCAGAGACAGTGTGATAGAGACATGTGATAGAGACATGTGATAGAGACATGTGATCTAGGCATGTGATAGAGACATGTGATAGAGGACATGTGATAGAGACATGTGATAGAGACATGTGATAGAGACATGTGATAGAGGCCAGTGATAGAGACATGTGATAGAGACATGTGATAGAGACATGTGATAGAGACATGTGATAGAGACATGTGATAGAGGCTAGTGATAGAGACATGTGATAGAGTCATGTGATAGAGACATGTGATAGAGACATGTGATAGAGACATGTGATAGAGACATGTTATAGAGACAAGTGATAGAGACATGTGATAGAGACATGTGATAGAGACATGTGATAGAGACATGTGATAGAGACATGTGATAGAGACATGTGATAGAGACATGTGATAGAGACATGTGATAGAGACATGTGATAGAGACATGTGATAGAGGCATGTGATAGAGACATGTGATAGAGACATGTGATAGAGACATGTGATAGAGACATGTGATAGAGACATGTGATAGAGACCAGTGATAGAGACATTTGATAGAGGCCAGTGATAGAGGCCAGTGATAGAGACATGTGATAGAGACATGTGATAGAGACATGTGATAGAGGCATGTGATAGAGGCATGTGATAGAGACATGTGATAGAGACATGTGATAGAGGCCAGTGATAGAGGCCAGTGATAGAGACAAGTGATAGAGACAAGTGATAGAGGCTTGTGATAGAAGCTTGTGATAGAGACATGTGATAGAGACATGTGATAGAGACATGTGATAGAGACATGTGATAGAGACATGTGATAGAGACATGTGATAGAGACATGTGATAGAGACATGTGATAGAGACATGTGATAGAGACATGTGATAGAGGCCAGTGATAGAGACATGTGATAGAGACATGTGATAGAGACATGTGATAGAGACATGTGATAGAGACATGTGATAGAGACATGTGATAGAGACATGTGATAGAGACATGTGATAGAGACATGTGATAGAGGCTAGTGTTAGGTCGTACTAGACTGGCAGTTCGACCTCAGTTCCCATTGGCCTATTGTGCCAGTTATCAAGGCTGTTTATTGTGCGCGTGGATTAAATCTGTGTTGCTGCAGTCAGTGAGATGTGTGTGTGTGTGTGTTGTGTGTGTGTGTGCGTGTGCGTGTGTGTGTGTGTGTGAAGCACCTGCGTTAGATTTGTCAAACATTCACTTCTGTAATCAGCGATCCTGGTCATCATCATCATACGTTAAACACAACACGTAAAACAGAGAAGGACAGCTCCGACAATAGTCCAGAAAAAATAATGGATGCATGCAATCTAGGAAAAGTCGTGTTTACTCATTTAATAGAGATACATAAGTAAGGACAGGATGGGCGAGTCTTGGTGGCCTAAATGTTTGTTGCTTCCCGTGTTTTACTGAGGCCTGTAAAGGAAGCCAAGAATAGTAAGATTATAACTTACCATGCATATCGTAAGGGGGGGGGGGGGGACTAGGGAGAGGAATTGGGGCGGGGGGGGGGGGCTTCAGACTGGGTAATTCAGCATGTAGAAACTAGCTGCAGAGCCCAAGCCGCCACCAACAAATCTACACAGGACGTGGCATGTGGTGGCTTGAAGGCTTATGCTACACTGGGGGACACGATGTAGCAATAGTAGTAGAAACAGAAGAAATGGCGTCCACATTAGGGAGAGAAGGGATGTAACTTCTGTAACAGTTTACTTGCGAACATAATGAGTTATATCCCTTTGTATGTATGACCTCTTACCGTTCATGGCGTGTTGATTTTTCTTCTTCTGCGTGCATCCGGAGAGTTTTTTCGGACGTGATTGCGCTGTGCATGTTTACAGCAGAGCTGCGCTCTTGCGCCGTTAGGCCGACACATCCGACTTCTGCGTGTGATGGTTGACCGGGTTACCCTTCCCGGGTATTTCGAAATACATTTCACTCTCACTCGGACGTTTTTGCGTTGTGCCTGTTTATTTGCGCATTTAGGCCGACACATCCAACTTCTGCGGGCGTTTGTTGACAGGGTTAACCTTCCCGCTTCGAGTTGATTCTAAGACTACTAAAGTGGGCACGTAAGAATCCCCACAGCTGAGGGGTAGACTTTCACAGCTATTGATCCGTCTGAAAGTGGGCACAACATAACAACGAGCCTGTGATGGTACCTGGTGCAGTAATGGTGATGTGACAGGGATAATTTGACCTGACCTCATCACAAGCACTATCACACCCACAGGACACACTGCTCTACAGTTGTATGGATCGTTTATGATGTGGATGTTAGGAGCTTCACATATACTAGATGACAGATTTATGAGGCAGGAGATTAGTTCTCTGCCTCACTAAGTTCCTTGTCACAACTACAGAAAAGCTAGGTCTTGTACCGCTCCAAGGACAAATCCGTAGATGGGCCATGTTGTAAACAACATACTTCTGGCATCTCCTGCTACGGGTACCGATGCCAAGTTGCATTGGCTAATGCCTTTCCCTTGGTCAACATTGGTGAAGTGGAGAGGGGGAACTTGCTACTGGGCAACAGCTGGTTCTTTACATGTCATTACCCCTGGCTTGTGCCCTGGAGAGGCCACTTCAGCACCGCGTAATAGCGGCGACACAACACGGGAAGCAGCAGTTACCGGTTATAAGTCTTAATGCTCGATTGGCGTAGACCAAGGCACCAGGGGTTGCTTTCAACGGTGGGAGAGATCATCGTATCTCACTAGACAGCTGCTGCCCGCTTAAGCTGGGCATCCCCCAGTCATTAAGGTGCTGTCTCGCCACGGTTCATCTGCTCCTGAGGGTGTGTGGAGCTTAGGGGACCGCAATATATACACCTAGCAACAAGAAAAAAAAAAAACGGCCCTAAGGCTGGGAACATGGAATATAAGAACCATGATCCCTGGCATCTCAGAAAATCTAAATGAGATTGTCGATGCCCGAAAAACAGCAGTGATAAACAATAAACTACTCAGACGGATGATAGATATTGCCGCCCTGCAAGAGGCTAGACTCTCAGAATCTGGAAACGTCAAGGAGAGTGACTTCACTTTCTACTGGCATGGCAAGCCGTGCGGAGAGACCAGGGGGCATGGAGTTGGCTTCGCTAACAGAAACAAACTACTTAATTCTATTACACCACAATGTGATGGCACTGAAAGAATACTGTAGTTCCAACTCCAGACAGAAGCAGGCCCAATTAGTATTATGAGTGTTTACGCCCCAAGACAAACTGCAGCATCATAATATGTGTGTGACCATCACCTTCTTCGACACAAAGCAACAACACAAGGTGTCATGGAGGCACCCCAGATCAAAGAACTGGCACCAACTCGACCTGGTGCTCACTAAACACAGCAACCTCCGCAATGTACGGCTGACTCGCAGCTACCATGGTGCTGATTGCGACACCGACCATTCACTCGTCTCCAGCAAGGTGAAGATAAAGCCCAAGAGAATCTACAGAAGCAGAACAGAAGGAAGACCACGCATTGACACCAGCGGCACCCAAAACAAGAGAAGGTCAACAAATTCACCCAGGCTCTAGCGGAGAGACTGCCTGGCCCCACAGATGGAACTGTCACCGAGAGATGGGGTCATTATCGCGACACCATCTACAACACAGCGCTATCAACATTTGGCAAGTATCAACCAAAGTCAGCCGACTGGTTAGAAGCACACTCTGAAGAGATGCTCCCAGTCCTGTAGATAAAGAGACATGCATTCTTAGTGTATAAAACATCACCATCAGAGAAAACACTGCAGGCATTGCGAACGGCCAGAAATAGAGTACAACAGATGACAAGAAGATGTGCGAACAGGTACTGGCTACAGCTCTATGCACAAATTCAAACTTGTGCAGACACTGGAAATATAAGATGAATGTACAAGTGCATCAAAACATAAGATGGCCTCTTTACGATCAACAGAGGGGATAATTATAAAAGATCCAGAGAGACAAATGGATCTCTTGGTAGAACACTACTCAGAGCTATACTCAGTGGAGAACACTGTCGGAGAAGAAGCTCTGGAAGCCATTGAACAACAGTCCGCCATGCATGCCTTGGATAACGAACCACGCCTCACAGAAATCAGCGAAGCGCTAGTCACTTTAAATCCGACAAGGCACCTGGGAAAGATAATATTCCACCTGACATGTTAAAATGTGGCAAAGTAACAATCATCTCAGAACTGTATGCAATACTTCAGCTCTGCTGGAAAGAAAAATCAGTACCACAAGATATGAGGAGCGCAAACATTGTTACCATTTACAAAAACAAAGGTGATAGAAGCGACTGCAACAACTATCGCGGCATTTCCCTCCTCAGAAGGCAAGATTTTCACTCGAGTAATCCTAACAGATTACACTTTCTTGCTGAAAGAATCTATTCCGAATCACAGTGCGGATTTAGACTCAACAGGTCCACCATCGATATGATTTTCTCACTCAGGCAGCTCCAAAAGAAGTGCAGAGAACACAGGAAGCCATTATATATAGCCTTCATCGACCACGTAAAGGTATTTGACCTCGTGAGCAGAAACAGCCTTTTAAAGATCCTTGAGAAGATAGGATGTCCACCCATCCTGCTAAGTCGTGTGAAATCATTTCACGAAAACATGCATGGGACCATTTTATTTGACGGCTCAACATCCCAGTCATTCAGCATCAGCAGTGGAGTAAAGCAGGGCTGCATGATTGCTCCTACACTTTTTGGTAATTACTTTAATGGAATTGCGAATATAATTTTTTTATATTTGCAATTCCATTGCGAATAGTGCCTCCCTTAGATATTTCCACTCCCAGGTTTAAATCCGCTAACCAGGTCCCACAGAAACACAAGTCAAACAGCGACATGTGTGTTCTGCTCATCTTTTATTTTTCGCATATCCTATTACAGGGCATCGCTGTCAACACCAGCATTTTACCACTGTTGTTGATTTCTTGTCAAGATTACGCTCAGTAGTTTGCCATTGTTTTCTGAGCGGCCGGCTCACGTTTCCAGTAAGTAACAGGCGCGGCGAGAACCGCTACCAATTCTCGCGCAACTGCGTTTACTCACGTGGATAAACGGGATTATGGAGAAGGTCGCTAACCTCCTTGGCCAGGGAGACCGGCCTGCTCATCTTACCAGCATATTAATGCTCATATTCTACCCGGTTTATGTGGTTGACAATCTAAAAGAGGCGTTCATTTGAAATCCGTTCGTGCCGCACAGCGCGTAATTGCGTACGTTGAACATAATCATGTCACAGTCATGTGATAAATACTGACCAATTAATAAAAAAGCAAGTGCTTATCGTCCCACGATGCATAGGTTCTGTTTCTGACCGTTGAGAAAATGGCCGGGTTGATCCAAAATCCATCCAAAGAAGATCAAAGAGCGGCATTAAGTTTCTTTCATTTGAAGGATGTCGACCAGTGGACATTTATCGAAGAATGCAGGCAGCGTAAGGTAGCAAATGTGTGTCGAAGACAACAGTGACAGAATGGGCACGAAATGATTGGGAAAGGATGTCAGTTCACAACAGATCTTCGACGGCCGGGTCAAGCAAATATTGATGCAACAGACAAAACCATCGCCAAAATTGACGCAGTAGTACAGATGAACCGTTTTCGAAGCATACGTTCGCTAGCGAAAGAATTTGATGTGTCATTTGGGACAATTCAAACGGTCGTTCGTAAGAAACTGCAATATAGGAAGGTGTGTTCACAGTGGGTACCAGGGATGTTGACCGACCACCGTAAAGAGGAACGCATGGGATGTTGTTTGAACCACTTGCTGCGTTACAGAGTTGGGGGTGATGCATTTCTCTTCCGCATAGTGGCAGGCGATAAATCATGGTGTCACCACTTTGAGCCGAGCAGTAAAAGAGAGAGCATGCAATGGAAGCATGCTGGATCACCAAAAGCCAAAAAATTCAAGTTACAGGTTTCCGCTGGTAAGGTTATGCTGAGCGCATTTTTTTTTTACCATGAAGGGCTAATGTTAGCCGACCTTAAAGAACCTGGTGTCAACATCAACTCTACCCACTACTTGCAAACACTAGACAAGCTGCAAAAAGCCATGAAGAATAAACGACCCGGCATGCTTTCTCGCGGTGTGATTTTGTTGCAAGATAATGCTCGTCCGCATGTCGCAAAGATTGTGTAGGAAGCATTAGCAAGGAAGAAGTGGGAAATTCTGCAACATCCAGCCTATAGTCCTGATTTTTCACCATGTGATTTTCATTTGTTCGGACATCTAAAAGAAAGCGCTCAAGGGGGCAACGATTTCACACAGATGCAGACGTAATTAACGCGGTAAACACTTGGTTCAGTGAGCAACCACAATTTTCTTTTGCGGATGGCATTCGCCGCCTACCTAAGCAATGACATGCATGCCTGAATGCCTACGACGACTTCTTCTGACCAACCCATGGTGCATAATTCATTCAAAATGAATGCTCTGTTTAATTCTACCACACCTGTTAATGTTTCTTTCATGCTTTTGTAATAACGCCATTGGAACGGGTTTCAAATGAACGCCACTAATAAATAATAGCCGAAAAAGAAGAAAGAATGTGTTTGGTGGCAACAGCTCTAAAATTCCTGTCACTTTCGTATAAGCGTCTTATTTAAATGACGTGAACGTTTGCGTCAGGTCCAGATTCGTATATTTAAATGAGAGCGCCCATTTTCTTCCAGAGAGACAACTGAGTGGATAACACTCACAGCCACGTGCTGTGGCCCCTGTTCCGGCAGCCAATAGCCACAAACAATTTGCCTCACAAATGAAAGAGACCCTCATTAGACAAACAGTCCATATTCAACCCCAGATCTGCATGATTACCTCTGATCGGCTATGCTCATTTCCTCATCTACGCGCACGTGCTTACACACGCGCGGACGCATATTTCTAGTTGACGATGTCAGAAGGTCTGCTATGAGAAAAGCCCGCCATTCCGTGCCGACAGCCGCCAAAATCTCCCGGTCGGGTATGCATTTGCCCCGGACAATGCGTAATCATGAATTTTTTAAAACACAAAAATGAATACAACTTACGTCCCTTATAACAATACACACTCTCAAGTACAGAGAAACAGTAATATCTCTGTCAAAACACACACACACACACACACACACACACACACACACACACACACACACACACACACACACACACACACGCACGCACGCACGCACGCACACACACACAAGATACGTATAAAGATCAGTAAGGATGAGCAGTGAAGACCCCCTCACTCACAGTATAAACACAATAAAAAGTATTATAAAAGATATTCAACTAAGTACGTCTGTGACGTCGATACGAGTCAATGTTTATAGTCACGTAAATTTAAATTGTTGCTATAGAAAGCAATAACCAAGTATGTACATACACGTTCTAGGAGAGGCTCTTTCTTGTACCGAGATCCGGTGTTGCTTTGTGCTGAATTGCTAGTAAATATCAGGCTGTGGTGGTACTTGGTACAGCGACATCATAAATGCCTGGCGAAGTGAAGCTGGGCTAAAATGTGTGAGGTATAACAACTCTGGGTTACAATGGAATGGATACTGTTGATTTCTCACGGGTGTGTAAAAACTTCCAACTACAGGCTCTGATTCGTGGCTAATAGGAGGCTGTGGTGGCACAGTGTTGTTACTGCTAGATTGTTCATTGCTGTGGAGAAGAAGGAATGTATCTTCATAATTATCTCCCTCCTGTGTGAAAGAGGGCATATTGTATGGATTTGGTGTGGTGGAAATGTTCCATCTGGCTTGGATGTCAGGTTCCGTGGTTTTGAGTGGTCTGCGCTCTTCTGGCCTATTGGTACTTGATGTGGCGGGAGTATGTCGACTGGCTTGAGTTTGAGGTGGAGTAGCTACAAGTGGAAAGCAATCAAAGTGTTTGACGCGATCCGGTATTGGATGTATGTTGCGTCCGTTCTGGGTATTTGATAATTTTGGCGAGCAAGCTGGTGCCGAATGTAGACAAATGTACTTGATCCTTATAAAGTCGCTTTTTAGGTGCTCCAGACTGTTATGAACTGTATATTGTTGTGAGAACAAAACGTCTGCAATATGTTGTTATTTATGTCAGCTAGACGACGCTGGAATCCATAACTCGGTGATATGATGGAGGAGAAGAATATAGACGAGTTAGAAAAAGTGTGACGTAACCCGTTCAAGAGTGCCAGCAGTTCAGATGCTGTGATTTTCTGGCTGTTCATGGTGTCATTAATACCGATATGAACGCTTGCCTTTGTAACGATATGATTTACATCCAGCCTACTAATCTTGTCTGTTAGCCGGTCAACACCAGCCCGAGGCAATAGGATTATGGAAACAATGTCTTTGTCTGAAGTGGCCATCCTGTCGCTGTATAGACCTTTCATTAGAGAGTCGCCTATTATAATGTGTGTACAGTCGGGTCGTGCTGTCTGCAAATGTTGGTTGCCAGTACGCCTTGCCCGTTGCTTCTCCCATTTAGCAGCAGTCTGTACGTCTCCACGCGACTCTCTCTGTGTTTCCTGGAGGCGTGTGTTGTCCGTTGGCAGTGCACTATATCACTGTAAGCTACGGCAAATTACCTCTTTAAAAATGCCTAGTACATTATGATTCGCCTTAAGACTGATCATCGCAAGACAAGGACAGAGACATTAAAATTAGCAACACGGAACCTTAGGACGTTAAACGACGACGAAAAATTAGAGAACATAAAACAAGAAATAGAAAGAGAAAAAATTAATATTTTAGGGATGTGCGAAACGAGATGGACAGGAGCAGGCATCAAGATAGATGAAGATTTTAAGATTAATTATTCTGGAGGTGAAGATCGACAAAGGGGAGTGGCAATTAATTTGGACCGGAAAACATAAAAATCTGTTCAAGGATATTGGGCCATGTCTGACAGAGTTCTACTGGTTAAATTGAGTGGCAGACCTTTTAGCATAAATGCTATTCAAGTATACGCGCCAACAGGAGAATCCAGTGAAGATAGTGTAGAGGAATTTTATAATGACATAGAGTCTGCCTTAAAGAAATATAAAAATTCAGAAATAAAAATCATAATAGGGGACTTCAATGCAAAAGTAGGAAATCAAGGTGATTAGATACACAGTAGGAAACTATGGTTTAGGAGAGAGAAATGAAAGAGGATACAGACTCGTAGAGTGGGCAAAAGAACAGGAAATGATTGTAGGAAACACCTGGTTTAAGCAACACCCTAGAAGATTATGGACATGGAGGAGTCCTGATAGCAGGATCAGATACCAGACTGACTACATTCTGATTAGCAGAAGATTTAGAAACGCACTAACAATAGCAAAAACAGTTCCCAGTGCTGATTGTTATAGTGACCATAGACTACTTACATGAACACTGAGGATAATGTTGAAGAAACTCAAGTATATAACAGGAGACACTAAATATGATTTGTGTACATTGAGTAATGACAAGGAAATACAAAACAAATTCAACATAGAAGTACAGAACAGATTTGATATATTGTCTGATCTAGAGATATTATTCCAGGATGTGGGTGATCAATGGGAAATGTTGAAGAATGAAATGAGTTTGGCTGCAGAAACAACTATTCCAAAATTAAAGAAGGTGGGTCTTAAGAAATGGATGACAGAAGAAATTTTACACCTAATGGAAACAAGAAGACTCAACAAAAATAATTCTGCCAAATATGAAGAAATTCACAGACAAGACAGAATATTATGTAAGGAGGCAAAAGAAGCATGGCTTGAGGAAAAGTGCTTAGACATTGAAAAACAACACAACAGTCAAAATACCAAATTAGTGCACAAAAGAATTCAGGAACTTACTAATAATACTAATAAAAGAATAAGTACATCAATAGGCTGTCTAAAAACTCCATCCATCCATCATGTGCCATGCCGGTAAGCGTGGGCGTTCATGATCTGCCCACACAACATGATTTTCTTGGCATCTGTAAAGAAGGTAGTTTGCCATTGCTTTCCTTCCTAGCAGTGCCCATACTGGTCAGTGACCGTAGCCATTGTCTCTTCAAAAAAGAGATCCTCTGCCTACCGTCGTGAAGGTGGAGACCATAACCTACAACTATCTGTCGGTTGCTCTCCATCTTCATCCACCACTGCACACATGGCTTCACCTAACCCTGATCGGGGGGCTAAACAGGTACTCCACCTTGCCCAAGGATGTCCCGCAGGCTAGCGGAGGGAAGGAGGCGCCTTCCTTCTCCTTTGATAGGGGATACCCCTACCCCGCCACCGTCTAAAAACTAAAGATGGCAAAATCATAATAGAAAAAGATCAGATTCTACATGTATGGACAGATTATGTGAAAACCTTTATAATGATAGAGAGGAACAGTATGATATTAGATTTAATAATCTCCCCCGATGTGTCTTCACCTTGCCGTGGTGGGGGAGCTTGTGTGTCCCATTGACCCCATCTGCTTGCCGATGGATGAAAACTACATATCGGACAGCTTATGGGATAGGGGCCAGACTAAGAGAGACACAACCTGCTGCTCTGCAGGCAGACTGAGGATAGCAGTCAAGAGTTTAAATCAGGCGCACAAATGCATAAATTCTTGGTCCGGACAATAGCCTAAGGCTCTCTGTCGAGGGTTGAGGCTGAACTCCCTAAGCCACAAACCCTCGGATGTGAGAGCCGGCCCGATACACACCTACCGAGAAATAGAGGTGAGATACTGAGCACGCTACATGCCCAGTTCTGATACTTGTTCGAAGGTTCTCAGCTGGGGAATATGAGGGATTCCCGGATGAGAGGGCCTGGACCGTTTCCCGTTCACTGCTGCACGGAGTTAAGGTGCTGAGCCGGCAGCACATGTAGCCTACCTCGTGAGCGAGTACTAAAATGCAGAAAATGCCCCAGTCGAATGAAATGGTTACGAAAACTGTCTGTATCTAACTCATAGAGTGTAGACAAAAATGAAAAAAAAACGTCTCAATAACACGAAATGGAATGCACGGCTAGCGAATCCATTGCGTGGTCCGAAGTCAAAAGCAAAAGCTTACCGAGTGGATGTCGCCCGCAGTCTGACCGCTCCTTGTGTGTGCTTGAGCGACCAGTGGCAAGCGAGATACCCCACACATGGAAGTGAGGAACTAAAGCAGCCATAAGCAGGACGTGGCAACTCCTCGGGTGAGCCCAGTCTCAGAGCAATATGTGCCGGCTCTGCAATTATGGAAGCCTCCTTGGACAGCCAGGGAATGCCCATGGTCTGCCCCTGCCTTCTCTTGATGGTCGACCGCGATGTCGTTGATCATTCTATCTTGACCAGGTGAGATGTCGGCGACATCACAACAATAAGTCTAACGTGCCCCGAAACCCGAGGAAGGTTAACCTCATTAAAAAATGCCCGCCGAAGTCGGAAGTGCCGTCCTACGGGTGGCAAACTAAAAATTGGCACTATGCATTTACGTCCGAGTGAAATGTCTCGTCCGAATGTCTCTCGTGCTAGGAACAGCTGACTACCTAGTTTCCAAATGCCGCCCTTGTTCGGAACAGCTCTGACTAGGTAGTTTTCCGAATGTCTGTCGTGCCTGGAACAGCTCTGACGGGCGCAACGACAAGCACATGTCCGAAGACTCGCTGAGTGGATACCGTCTGCATACCTGTCTGGTTTGTGCGGGAACGGCCCGGGGCGAACGAAATGCCCAATATATTGAGGTGAAGAATTAAAGCAGCCATGAGCAGGTGTCACGGGACCACTGTCGTTAACGATAAGATGATAAACTAACAGAGAAACAGTCTGTATTCACAGCTGCAATTGTTTGTTACTAGTGGAGAAACACTCACGTCGGATCAAAGGAAACTACAAGTCTTTGAGAGTTCCCTAGGAAACAAGATATCTGTCGGCATTGTTTGATGTATCGTCGTTCAAGAGGATAAGCCTGATGTGTTCGTGGTAGGAGGGGGAACAACTATTCTTGTGAAGTTGGGAACAGATTGTCTGCCGCTAAGACCACCTGGTGTTTACATCGAATGGCGTCACTAGGACAATCCCCGACTGTATGAAACACAGAATCTGTTACCGCTAGTGTGAACAAGAGAGTTGACCTAGGCTGAAGTGTCTGACTAGCTCGGTTTTAATATTGAAAAGAATCTAGCGTATTCTGTATCAATTTACGTTGAGGAACATGTGTCTTTCATGGCAAAGTGTGGGTTCGATTCAGGATAAAGCCGAGTGTTCATAAGGTATTTACTAAATAACATTTAGATGTAAATAATGTTGGATAGTCTAGTGATTAATAGAGCTAGAACTTAAACATAGTGTTGTTGCTTTGTGGTTAGGAATTCAAGGAGCGTCGGCGACAGTAGGCAATCACATTGTTAAAACTAACTAGTGTGCGAGATCAATTAGCTCAGCTAGTTGGAAATCGTGAAGTAGGATGATATTTAGAAGGATAGAGGATGATTGGGGGATAAGGGAAATGTCCAATGGTGGGATCTTTCAGTGGGGGTCTACTGGGGTTCTGCACTTTACCTTTGGTCTTTCCTTGTCTTACCCTAATTCAGACCGATGTGATGAGCTCCTCTGCCCCAGGACAGAGTTTGGTTCACTGTCATATATCTGAGTGAGGCCGTCGGCCTACACTCATCTAATAGGAGTCAGTGTCCGGTTGTTCTCACCGGTGTGTTCTCTCTCTCTTTCACAGGTTCCCTCAGGTTACTCAGGTGAAGCTGAAACATCACTGTTTACCATTGCCAGAGTGTTACTAGGGGTTATGTTGTATGCACCCTGACAACGTAAGAATGAACACGTCCAATAGCACAAAGAATAGCAGTTCCAAAAGCCGACTGAACGGATAAATGACTTTATTCATAGCACCCTTAATTCATAATACATTAGAACAATTCGTCAACTTACAGTTTGTACTGCGTCATTACCGGGCTCTCAATTCAGCGAGCGACACGGCTCCCCCAGTTTTTTGCACTGCCGTGTGTTTACAAGCCTGATGTGTACCGGTCGTCGCTCTCGTGGTACCACAGATTCTACAACACTCTAACGCTGTCGTTGCCGCCTGACTCGTAGGCTTTCCTCTTCACCTTTGAACACTCTCCATCTTCATCTGATACAGCTGGTCTTGTCAATTTCCACGATGTCAACCTGGCTGTGTTTTCCGGACCAACTGCCTTCTCGACTGTCCGCCCACTGTGTTCAAACCACATCACGTGCCCTCAGTCCTGCCGCTCGATTGGCTACTATCTTTAGCCCGTTACCGGTGTCTTTCCCTTATAACTCTCCGTGATTATTTATCACTCTTAATGTCTCAACAATCTATGTTGCTGTTACTCAGGTCTTAAGTAATCTGACTCATGGCAACCATAATGGATACCTTAGTGCAGGCAGCTTTTGCACTGGGCCCATGATAAAAGGAGGAACATGGCTCGGTTGAGTCCGAAACATATACGTTTCCAGCAGATGACTTCTTAGTGATAAAGATCATGGAAGTCAGTAGTGAGATTATTTTTCAAAACCACATGTGAACCGAACACTAGTGACTGTTTTCCACATCATATGTAGAAGGAACAATAGTGAGATTATTTTTCAAAACCACATGTGAACAGAACATTAGTGATTGCTTTCCACATCACATGTAGAAAGAACCATAGTGAATATCTAGGTAACATGAGCAATGAACCTGGTGACTTTTACTAAATTACTAAATTCCTGTGGGACTGTAAACAATAACAGTGTAATTGTGAAACGGTAGGACCTTTAGAAAATAAATCACGTTATTTCAAGGGCCAGTGTTCCGGGTTTTCACAAGGCAAGGATGTTTTTAAGTCTCAGAACTGTAGGGACATTTAATAACAGGGTGTGTGATCAATTCAGGATCAGTATCGGACTATATCCGTGATTGGTGACCACGTATCTGGGTTATCAAAAAGCTACTGGAGGAAGTCAACATCTAGCAGGAGGGACACATCTTTTCGTGAGGTTATCGTGTACTGAACTCTGATGATGTGGTGTGATCCTTACAGGGATGATTAGACTTTGCTCCTGAGCTGTTCGGTTTGATTCTGCAGACACACTAGAGTATACGACATACATTCTACACATACACTTCTCACATACATACACTTTTCTTTATTAAATTAATGTGTTATTAATTTTTAGAAGCTAGAGTTGGTTAGTATGTTGTTTTGGGGAAGTGTGAGAGGGGGCATGAGCCAGTGGTGAAAAAGAGAGAGAAAGAGGTATCCATTGACTGAAGGAGTGTGGACGGAATCTGGTGGATTCTCCAGAATAATGATATGGGGTTAAAAATAATGTGGGTGTTGATTCCCCTCACTCCAGGGACGACACAATAAAGGAAATCCACGACAGCAGGACGTGACGATTCCCTCGGTGAGCCCAGCACCAGAGCGTTATGTGTCGGCTCTGCAATTATGGAAGCCACCCAGGATGGCGGAAAATGCTATGGACGGTCCCTGCCTTCATTTGAGGGATGACCGTGCAGTCTTCGACTGTTCCAACTTGACCAACTGGGAGGTGGACAGTACCACAAAAGTAAGAGTCTCCCAGGAATGCTAACCTGGTCAAAAATGCACGCTAAAAGTCGGATGTGTTGGCCTAAGGGTTTCGACCCGAGGGTGCCTAACAAGACACACCGCAATCACATCTGAAAAAACACTCCGGATGAACGCAAAGAAGAAGAAGAAGATTTAATAATGAAGTACCGCCAATTTTGAAGATGGAGGTTCGAAATGTTCTTAAGCATATGAAAGCTGGCAAGGCCCCCGGTGCAGATAACATCACAACAGAAATGATTAAAGCTTTAGAAGAATTTGGACTAGAGCAAGTCACCAGACTGCTGAACACATTATATGATACTGGAGATATACCTTCTGAATTATGTAATGAGTATAATGAGTCACATCACAAAGATTTTGCTACGAATTATCATGCAAAGAGTGAGGAAAAAAATACAACCTGAAATAGGGGGAAAACAATGTGGGCTTGTATAAGGAAATGGTACAGTAAATGCTGTGCATATGCTGCGAACAGTTATTGAACGTGCTATGGAAGTAAAAAAGGATATATACCTTTGCTTTATTGACTACTCAAAGGCTTTTGATAGAGTTAGACATGTCAACATGGTAGATATGCTTGCAGATCTACAAATTGACTGGAAAGATATTAGACTTATTAAAAAAAACATATATTGGAAACAAACAAGCTGCCATAAATCAAATCAAATCAAATCAACTTTATTAGGGTCACAAATTGGGCGCGCAGGCCCGTTTTACATTCGGCCCTTCCAATCACTCGTCTTTCGTTCATCAAGAGCATTATACATTTACATAGGAAGAAAAATAAACATTGTGAAATGAATGTTGTAAACATAAACAAGGCTAATTACCATGTTATGAGGATTGATATAAGGATTGATAGTGGGACAATATCAACCTATTAAGAGGTTAATATAGATTATATTAACCTGTAGAGGGGTGTTAGGCAGGGATGTGTAATGTCTCCAAATCTTTTTTCCCTATACAGTGAAAATATTTTCAGAAATGTAGAAGATATAAATGAAATCAGCATTGGAGGACGAAACACCAATAACATTAGATTTGCAGATGATACAGTATTGAATGCAGACAAAGAGCAGGATCTGCAACAATTAGTAGATGCGGTTGCTGCACACAGTGAGCAGCTGGGGTTGGAATTAAATTGTAAGAAGACACAGGTTATGGTCTTCACTAGGAAGAACGAAGTACCACAATGTAATATACAAGTAAATGGAAATATTCTTCAACAAGTGAATCGGTACAATTATCTCGGAACAGTCATAACATCTGATGGGAGATGCCTTGAAGAGATTAGAACAAGAATCGCCATGGCGAAAGTAGCCTTTAGCAAGATGAAAAACATTCTGACCAATAAAAAGATGTCAATTAAAACGAGAAAAAGAGTGTTGAGGGGGACATATAGCCTGTTCTTTTGTATGAATGTGAAACTTGGACAATGTGCAGTCAAGTTGAAAAACATTTGATGGCTACAGAAATGTGGGTTCTGAGGAAAATGCAAAGAATACCATGGACAGACAGAAAAACCAATGATCAAGTACTGCAGGAGCAAATGAAAATCGTAAATTGATTAGAGAAATTAGACGTAGACAGTCAAAATGTTTTGGACATGTTATGAGAAGAAATGGATTGGAGAACTTAGTGACAACTGGCAAATTCGAAGGGAACAGACCAAGAGGAAGACCGAGAGGAAAATACCTGGATGGCTTGGGCACATGGCATGGACGAGACAGGAACACTGAGCTGATCCACGACTCTGGTGCTCGAGTGAAATGGCGAGTCATGACCTTCCATGCTTTCCGGCATGGCACATGATTGATTGAATAATTAAAATAATATAGGAAAATCTTTCATTAAAATTATTTTGTACTTGAATTTCAGTTCTACATTATATAGTTTTGAAAATTTACTTACTGTGTTTGCTCAATAATTTCCTAGTGATTTCTTCCTAAAACCTATCATTCAAGTTTCTTTAGTGAACATTTCAATTTTTGAATATTAAAAATAATGTGTATGTTGGGGGTGGGGGGTAGGGGCATAAGAATTTTAGAAAGGCTTAGGTGGGGCATAGCACAAAAATGTTGGGAAACACTGGACTATACAGTCACCAGCGGTGCTGCCAAGTACCTCCCCAGCGGCACAACTCTATAGTCCTTCAGGACTGAAAGAGGCCTACTACTAGTTTACCTAAGCAGACCGTGTCGTGTTGTGTTATAATGTGTTGGTATGGGAGCCGGTCGTTCAGAAAGCAATGGCAAACTACTGAACGGCCGCAGCGAGTCCCATCGTGCCGTTACCGGAAATGAAAAAAAATGATATACGAAGTCACCGAGCGGTGACTCACCTTGTCCCGGAAAACGCTATCTAATTTACCATGCATTCTTTCGACGTCATTCATTCAAATCTCACGTGACAAGAACACACGTCATCCTGGGCTTTCCAGGAAAGGTTTGCCTATTATTCCGCGCACAGCGATTGGTTGAAATCATCGTGACCTTTTATATAAATAAGAATATATTTCATACTTACCGTAATTAATTGTTTTTTTTCTTTTGGTGCTGCTGATAGAATTAAATAAATTAAAGATGTATATTTGAATTCTGCATACAATTTTAAATATATCTGGAAAGCTTTAATCGCTTTAACTCGCTGCCCGGTGGATGTAAACAACATTTTCTGCGAAGATGTGTTCTTGGTTCTTTGCGCATATCGATCCGACTGGCATGTGCACTTTGTAACACTATTCTGGTGTTGCTAATAGAATTAAATCAATTATAGATGCATTTTTGAATTCTGCATACAATTTTAAATATATCTGGAAAGTTTCATCGCTGTTATAGCTTCAGCTGTGGATGAAAAACAACATTTTCTGTGAAGCGTGCCTTTGTGAATGGGTAAACGCATGGCCATGTGCCATGGCGACTGCGTATATCGATAACTATGGCTTGTAAACTTTCACTTTTCAACACACAAAACGTGCAATTTGACCTACTAAAGTTAAAGAGAACACAAGTTTAAAGATTATTAATAAATTATTTGTATACTTGTACTAACTTTTAATCAATTAACTTGACGGAATATATTTTTGAAGTCAGTTTTCATAATCCGTCTATGACCCGTTGGTTGAGTCCAACCTCGCACGCGGAGAAAGATGAAATTGAAAACGGCACACTGAACCGTAAAAATTTTTTTCTGGCTCTTTCAATAGAAAACCATCAATTGTAGATGGATCTTCGAATTCTGTTTTCAATTTTACAGAAGTTGGAAAGTTTCATCGCTAAACTTGCTTTAATTGTGGTTAAAAAACAGGCGAAAATATTACGTTCATGAAACCCAAAACGGCGGCTTGACTATATAAATATCTTTGTTAAGCATGCATTGTGGTATGCATGCTTTACTCTGCAGCAACGAACAGCAGTCCGGCTCCTACACCAGCTGAAACCGTCCCAGTTGATGAAGAAACCACATCTCAAGCCAGCAGCAGCCGGGAAGTTCCAACCAGCTCCAAGACGATGCAGCCCAATCTATCAGTGACCTCCACACAGGAGGAAACAACAACAACATCTTAGGACTTCACCGGCAGAATACTGCTCAAACAGATAAGCGTAGGTGAAGCTAAACTGTCGACACTACCAACGGACAAGATTATCAGTCAATTGGAAGACGAGCTGGGAAGACACAGCATCAACCAGCTGCGCAAGACACCTGAGGGAATAGTGGTCTCCCTCAACAACAACCCAAAGACCACAGCACTTATGAAGAAGATAACACAAGATGAGAAAGCCGACATCAAGCTTCACCACGGCATCTTATTGGAAGCCAGCCGACACAACATGATGAAACGATGGGTCATCAAACGAGTCAAGACCCATCTCACCAACGACCAGATCAGGGAGATGCTGATGAGGGAAAAGCACAAACTCAAGATCACCAGTGCCGAGAGGATCATCGGAAAGAACAACATCCCCTCTACTGTCGTCGTCGTAACATCAGAGGACCGAGTGATCCCTCAGTACATCAGATGGGACAAGAGAGACCAAGCTTCCAGAGCACTACATACCGAGAGTGCTGCAGTGCTCCAAGTGCCAGAAGTTTTGGCACACCCGTGCCACCTGCAAGAGTGAGGTTGAAGTCTGCAGATATTGCTCTGGACCTCATCCATACAGTCAGTGCCAGCATGCAAAGATCGACAAGGACTTCAGGAGGCCTAACACTAACAGAAAGTGCGCCAACTGCCTCGGCAACCACGGCGCCAGGTACCTCGGCTGCCCCTGCCACCAAGACAGCAAGGAAGCCATGAAGATCGCCATCAAGACTAACCTGCCCTATAAAGAAGCTAGGAGGCAGTACGAGGCCACCAATCGACTCACCAAAAGCGACAAAGCGCAACTTGAAGGCCAACTGAAGGACCTGCGATCAAAGTTCACCAGCATGGAGGAAGAAAAAGACAAAACGCAAGAAACACAGATAACAGCCGCTCAGCGCATCCTGGACGAAGCGAAGCAAGTTCAGCAGAAGATTGAGTAGGATGTCGCCCGAATGGCTGTTATACAGGCTGAGACAGAAGAAAGGCTATCAAGCAGGGAGAAAGAAAAGGACAAGAAGCAAGAAACACAGACAACGACCGCTCAGCGCATCCTCGACGAAATGAAGCAAGTTCAGCAGAAGATAGCTCAGGATGTCGCTCGAATGGCTACTATAAAGGCTGAGACGGATGGACAGCTACTTAAAATACAAGACACTTTTCATGAGATGCTCGACCTGCTCCAGACCAAAACCCAGACAGCCACACCCGAACCAGAGGATACAAGAGCACAAACAGACGAAGAAGCAACAGAGGAAGAACGATATCGCTCACCACCAAGACCCGACTGGCGAACGCCGAGAAGATTCGAAGGCAACTCACGACGGGGAAATAGGAGGAACACCAGGAGAGACGTCAACTGGTAAAACTCCCTGAAGGAAACAGCACAATATGACGGGGTGGGTACCCAATTACTCCAGGCCTCAACAAGTGCGCGACTCTGTCCAGACATGGAATACCTCATCAAGAAAGTAACGAACGCAATCAACCCATCAGAAGCCGGGAAGCTGACAACAAGCAGCCCAAAGTACGAAAGACAAACTTCAAGCTACACCATAAACACCCTACATAGCCAAGTCGAAAATTCGAAGGCTGGAAGGGGGTACTCGTACCAGGAATCGGAATCGGAATGCATTGTGTTGTCGTAAGCAGTCCGCCTGTCACGCGGGAGGCCGGGGTTCTGTTCCCGGCTGGGCATTTTTAAAAACAAATTTTCACAAACTTATTAGGTGATATGATAGAAACTTTTAGAAACTATTAAACTTTACGAACTAAAATATTATATAGAACTAAGAAACTGGAAGTTTGTGAATAAAGTGTGCTCTATGGATCTGTGCGAGCTGCCGACTGCCGGGGAGCGCATCGGAATCCATGGATACAATAGATGTCTTTGTTTAATGTGAATTTTAATTGCCAAATAAAATATCGCCCCTGAATCAGTATAGTTTCATCGCTAAACTTGCTCGAATTGTGGTTGAAAAACATATTTTCTGTGAATATGTGACTTTGTGAATTGGAAACCCACGGGTCATGACGGCCACGCATATCGATTGCGCTACACTTTTCAACACACAAAACGTGCGATTTGACCTACTAAAGTTAAAGAGAACACAAGTTTAAAGATTATTAATAATTTATTTGTATACTTGTACTATTTTGTAATCATTTAACATGATATAACATATTTTTGAAGTCAGTTTTCATATGACCGTTTGAGACCATCTCGCACTCATAGACGCGCACGACCGCTGGTGAAGATAATCGGACACATTGGAGAGTTCTAATATAGGGTGAATAGCATGAGAAATCGCACTCGTCTCACCTTCACAAAATTGTGAATATCTTCACTTATAAGTGACATACAGGCATCATTGTGGTACCATTAGATTTTGAATTTCAAGACCTATCTACTGTGACGGTCTCATTAGTAAATACTCAAATTAAAATTGTTGCCACATATCAGTCACTGACACATAGCAGACTGAGAAAGGCTGAAGGGAGCTTCCCTAAAACATGCACCGAAATGTACAATTATAGAGTGCACAGGGAAACTAGGGAAGCGTCACGAAAAACGTCACTAAGGGAGTTAGACTTGGGCTGCCGTCCTGTTCGGACGCAGCATGTCTTTTGAGCATGGCTAACAGTCAGTTATGCCGCTCTTTGTGTTAATTCAGTGTGTGTGATTTCAAGTGGTTCTTGTTGAGCGATTGAGTTTGTCGACATGTGACAGGAGTCGGAAGATTAAAGTCTGCAAGATAGAAAATCATATCGTTTTATGAAGGTTTGTTGCAGTAGCAGTTTCTTGGTTGTCGTTTTATATTTCAAGTATAAGGAGAGATGAAATGTTTGAATAGACAGAAACGTATTAGTCCTCATGCCCTTAGTTGAGTCAACAACACTTCGTGACAAATGGGGTCTTGTACCGGTAGTAATTATTAACTGAACTCGAGATTTATTATCAATTTATGACATTGTTGCAGTAATCTAACGAATCGAGCCATATACTTGAGAAGGCCAAGGTCGTCATCATAAAAGATCGATTACGTCATTATATATAATTGATTTTGGTGATGTAGTCTCGAACCAAATAGCCAATTCTGAGCAGTACACAAAACATCCGGAAAGTATCTTACGATTTTAGTTCAAAGAACTGTTCAACTAATATTTAATCGCAGTTTGTTTGATGGATCAAGTAAGGAAAATTAACGAATGTCATATTCAGTAACGGAGGAAATGATGTACAAACATTCATACGATAATGAAAACTCAACTGACAAAAAATTTGCTTGAATAAACAACAAATTGACACACGCAAGTTTACGCAAGTGATTATTATATTGATCTACATAAACATTTTATATTCCAGCGACACGAACATTATATGTCAGAACATTAGCTAGCATGTCGTCAAGACTTATTCTGAAGATACAATATATTTATTCAAAATTTGAAAGTTAAACTCAGATCACGATACCATTTATCATTCAATCAAATCCAAGTACAATTCGTCTTCATAGATACAGGAACATATAGTTCAACGTGAAATAATTTGACATATAAACTGTTGTAATCATAGTGTGTTAAAGTGAAAGAAAGCGTACATGGACAGTAAATTAGTACTCTTCAAGGCGTATGTGTGATAGAAGAGCATGAAAATTGCGTTTGGACCAGGATGTTGTTCGACGGTATTCGAAAATCTCGACTGTGATCTACGGTATTACTGGTTCATCAGTTGAATCCGTACCGCTTGTTCTCATGGACTTCAGATGCTGACCTGGTGTAACAGGCACTTTGAAGGAGACAGCTACCGATTATCTGATAGGAACTCGTAAAAAGATGCTAAAAACACGGCATCGAACTGGTTGATTCACACGTCAGATTCCGGATACTCCAGTTCACATTTTTTGTCTCAAATACTTGAATGAAGGTGCCAACATGTCTGTTATTACACACAAGCATACGTCAGAAAAATAAAAAAAAAGACAAACAGTTGTCAGAGGAATTATATACGCGGTTTTACAAGAACGTTCGCAAGAAATTTCTTGAATTACAACGACACAAGACTATAAATTTACAGTTAAACAGTCGAAATTCACTGAACTTTGAAAATTGCAGTAATCATTGAATTCCTGGAAACGATGGTTTGGATGAAGTCAAATTGATACGTGAACATTGAGAAGTAAACACTTGGAAGAAAGCAAGTGAATCTTATTTTAAAATTATGAACCAAAAATTCTCAGAACATATTGTTTATTCTGGAATTTAAGAAAGATTCACCAGGCACGGTAGAATTTGATGACTATTGGATGAAGCTGTTTATCAAATTATATAGAGATTGATTCTGACACAATCATGCCAACGATTCGATTTCATCTGTTCTTATGGTTTTAATCCAGCGCTGTTCATTGAAGGCGAGCTACGTTGATTACATTCTTTACAGCATTAATGCTTGAGAAGATACAGTTACTATTTAATCGCATTGTGCTTGATGTATTACATAATAGAATTCAACATCTGTCACAGTCAGTTAACAGAACAAAATGACTTGAGAACGTTCATACAGCCAATAAGAAGTATCGGAATTGAAGATTCATTTCACCATTATTTATTATGTACATTTACTCGAACAAACAACAGATTGGTAGCATTACTAGGGAATTTACACAGTCTCCGAACACCTAATTGTCTTGATCTGCATAAACGTTCGTCTGCGGTATTTTGATGTTCCGGCGACATGAACATTGTAACATCAGCTAGCAAGATTAAGAGTGGTCTTCACAGATACAGCAAATACAGTTTCAACGGGAAATTAATTGACAAATAAACTTTTGCGGTTCCATTTGTGTCAAATCGGAGGAGCGCGTTCATTGACATTTTTATAAACGCTACATACCGAGAACTAATTGTGTATAGAATCAGTACGACACACATATAGAATCGAAATTTTGAATTTGAAAGAATCGGTCTACAACGGAATTATATTTTATAATAATATTACATAATTATAACTCGCATCAAATATCACTGAAGAAACAAAAGCTTGTCGATACGTCCACAGGACTTATTACAGCAATCTTCAGAAAGCCGATCAATAATCAATATAATTTCAGAGCTGCTGGAGTCTTAAAACACATACGTCAATTATGAAAGCATGATTTGCATACATGAAACTTTCTTAGGCCATGCTACAGCCAACAGTGGCCAGTCTACATTCAATTGATATTATTAAGCTAAAATCATGACCAGATTTTGCTTATTGGCCCAGGCCGAGGTACTCAAGTCACGAAATCCATATATGCTTCAAATTTAAAGGTATCTTTATCGCATCTTACTGCTTTGGAGGAATTGCTCAAGGAAATAAAATCACCAAACCCGCAGATGCTTATTCATCCACGTCTATTATCTAAACCGTACTCAAATATGTCGAGACCAGAAAAAAATTCCGTTCAACGTGTTCAGGATAGGCGATAACTTTTCGAACAGTCGCCCGAATCGATGATACAACGTTTGAGACCTCCTTTATATGGATGCCCAATTACCCAGTCATTACATCACTTGTCGGTATTGGAATATCGGATACTAGAAGACAATCTAACAAACTTCTGTGTTATCCATGGACAACAATTTATTTTACCAATCACAAATTAGAAATACACGACGTTGTTAAATTGAATGAAAACATACAGGGATATGGTCGAAGAACTGTGTGATCAGAATGACATCTAGATACTAAAATATTAATGACATTTAAAGAACTACCATTCGTCTAATGCACCTGAGAAAAGCTAAATAATTTAATTTACGTCATTCATTGTCATAAATAAAGGCATTTCATGTTGTTCTCACGTGAATCCAGCACGTGATCAAGGTTGTTCATGAGTTCAATGATAGGAAACTAAGTGAATGGTGTTTATTTGTTGTATTCGTTGGTGATGGTCATTTGATCTGTTGTATTTGTGCTAAATGTTAGTATAAAGATCCTTACATATTAGTTTTAGACTATGCATGTGGTCTTACAAATTAGTTTTGATTTACTGCTTGATCATACGCAAAGGTTTGTCAATTGTTGTTATAATAAAGGTACAGAGGAAAACACACGTGATGTGAGGGTGCAGTGAGGTGTACTGGGATAGAAGCAACTCCCCTGAGCGGATGTAACAGTACACTAGAATTGTACCAAGATATGTGAATATCGAGGTGTACTATGGACTAACCAGCGTCATTAATCTAGGAGGTTTGGGGAAACTCTCTTTGAGATATGGTGAAGGCAGTCAATATCATACCGACATATCATCGTCAGAAAGTTAAAGATGATTTATGGATACTAACTTATATGGTTATGTCAGCAATTTTACAAGCACCGATGGGTAGATTAAAGCATGATGAGTTAGCTTCTCTACATACAGGTATGAGCATTGGGCAATGATACCACATTACAACAGTCGATTGAAGAAGAAGATTTATCATGTTGGAGTATGAAGAGTATTAGGTTTATTAGAATATTTACGGAAATATGATTGGTTAGGTGATCATTATTTACACAAAGAGAGCTGGTGCTATTATGACTATTGCTAGTTGAATGAATTATATTGTTGTATTATTGGTACGGCACTTAATAATATTAGAAATATCCCTTAAATTAGAATGTGATCAGCGACAGCCTCTACCTCACCTACAGCCATTAAATGAGAACGCAAGATATATGCATAACCAGCGACAACGAGGATCGGCAACTGATACAGACGGCATGATACCGATTGATACTCTCGTCCACAACTCCGGGTTTTGACCTAGAGTGAGGACATTAGGGACTAATGGTATCATTAGTTGGTCCGACCCTCCCATAGGCCGGCCACATGACGCTCACCGTGGGTGTGAGCAGGAGGGCATGCCCAGTCAGTAATTTTATTTTTTTTTGAGGGTTATTAACGGGAACCATAATGTCATGTTCAGCAATTGATACTTAGGTTGTCAGTGATGCTATTTGTCATGGGTAATGAATGTATATGAATTAAATGATAATATCATTTAATTTGTAGGGCGGGGGGCATAATGCCACATATCAGTCACTGACACATAGCAGACTGAGAAAGGCTGAAGGGAGCTTCCCTAAAACATGCACCGAAATGTACAATTATAGAGTGCACAGGGAAACTAGGGAAGCGTCACGAAAAACGTCACTAAGGAGTTAGACTTGGGCTGCCGTCCTGTTCGGACGCAGCATGTCTTTTGAGCATGGCTAACAGTCAGTTATGCCGCTCTTTGTGTTAATTCAGTGTGTGTGATTTCAAGTGGTTCTTGTGGAGCGATTGAGTTTGTCGACATGTGACAGGAGTCGGAAGATTAAAGTCTGCAAGATAGAAAATTATATCGTTTTATGAAGGTTTGTTGCAGTAGCAGTTTCTTGGTTGTCGTTTTATATTTCAAGTATAAGGAGAGATGTATAATGTTTGAATAGACAGAAACGTATTAGTCCTCATGCCCTTAGATGAGTCAACAACACTTCGTGACAATTGTCATTGGACTGCGCAGGTCCCCCGATGGTGTTTCCACCTTGTCGTGGTGGGGGGGGGGGGGGGGGGGCTTGAGTTTCTCAATGACCCTGAGAGCTATGCCGGCGGTAGCGTAGCTACCAGCAGGGCCTCCCAAGCCGGACAGGTCAAAGGGTAGAGAACAGACAAAGAGAAACACCCTGGTCCTCCAGGTTGGGGGTTGAAGCGTGAGGTTAACATCCCCACCTTTGTAAAAACAATTTTGTTACGAAACAGATACATGAGCCTCGAATTCGGACTGACTTATTTGGACATCGACCTTGGAACGTTAAAGGACTTTTGAAATTTGTTACATGGAATGTACGGACACTATATCGAGCTGGAGCGGCCGAAGAACTAACCCGGGAGCTGGTTGAGTATAAAATGGATATAACAGCAATTCAAGAAATAAGGTGGTCAGGATAGGGTACTTTAGAGCAAAATGGAATGATTATAATATATGGAGGAAACACCCAAAATAAACATGAATTAGGAACTGGATTTGTCATCAAAAAAGAGTTATGGGGGATCGTTTTAAACTTTAAAGCTGTTAATGATAGGATTAGTAAATTACGAATAAAAGGTAAATGGAAAAATATAACGATGATTAATGTACATACACCTACCGAAGAGAAAGAAGATGATATTAAAGAAGACTTTTATAATGATATGGAAGATGTCGTAGAAGAATCCCCCAAACAGGACATCCTGATTGTGCTGGGAGACTTCAACGCAAAAATAGGTAGAGAGCAAACTCATAAAAAAGTTGCCGGTATGGAAAGCCTACATACAACTTCAAATGATAATGGATGGAGAGTCATCAACCTAGCAGAAGCCAAAGGACTGCAGATCAGCAGTACCAGACTGCAAAGAAAGGATATACATAAACAAACTTGGAAATCATGTGACAAGAGAACCTATAATAAAATAGATCACATTTTAATTAACAACAAAAATGCATCAAACATACAACAAGTTAGAAGCTATAGAGGAGCTGAGTGCCATAGAGACCACTTCCTTGTTGGAGCAAAATTTAAAATAAAACTTAAGATAGCTTTCTATGCTAAACTACAAAGGTTACAACCAACATATAACAGAGAAAAACTGCAAGAAACTACAGTCAAAGAGAAATTTGCAGATGAAATAAAATGTAAACTTGAAACTCTACAAAACCCTTTGCAGGAAAGCTGTGATATAATAAAACGTCCTTACCCTTTCCTAGCATTGACTCCCTTAAAAATAAACAACCCCTTACAATTACTGTTTAAGTATCTTGCTTAGGTAGGAATAGAAAATAAAACAGCGATAGACTGACCGTGGCAGCTTAATTTATTTGGCTTTATTTTGGCTCACGTACCTGGCCAACAGTCATCGACTGATTAAAAACAAAGACTAAAGTAGCCATTTTAGTTCAGACAACAAAGGAAGCAGACATGTAAAAGTTTCCCCTTGTGGGGAAAAGGTATTTTTGCCTTTTAAAACCATCACTCTCTGAAGCTATTGGTATGTTATATCTACATTATTAAGATGTATTTATGTATTACATAGACCAGTATGTTTAATTAAGAATTAGTTAGAACAATACGTCAACAATTCTCTTAAACCAGGCTGGATGATGTTTACCAATGAAACACATGTGGGCGCCACGCTGTAAATTTTTCCTATGTTTACAATTTCAAATCCCTATGTTAAAACCTTTTATAGGCATTATGAACTTATATCTAACTAGTAGTGCTTATAACCTAGAAATATTATGTGTACCGTAGAGTATCAAACTCAGGTCAAAAACACTTTCTAGGCATTTTCTCAATGTGGGACTCTTGATTACATACTTCATAGTAGAGAACTAGTGTCTGCCACTTTCAAATATCCTATGTAGTGTAAATTCACTGTTAAGGATATCTCGGAACTTGTTTTATGAACTTGTTTTATCCATGCGGGGACATACAAATGATTACGCATATTCCTGACTCTTAGTCAGGGGATAAAATGCTTGCCACATCATAATCTGTAACTTGGAACTATAGTGCTAAATTTTAGTACCATCCTTTTGTTAACGGATTAGTAACCACTCCATATGAGGAGGGGCATGTAATCATTTCATAAAATATTGCTAGGGACATGCCATGTTTGAGAATATAAATTCAAAAACAATGAAAGTAAACGCGAGATATAAAGGAATGTTCGGATAGGATTCAATCTGCCTCACCTCACTGTAGTAGGAACAGAAGCGAAGATTGATGTGAATAATTTGCTTGAAATATTCAGAAGACTGGACCATACGGCATAAGTTATTCTAATAAATACACTCCGAATAATAGCAGTCATTGGCAAAATATATCAGCGGTTACTATCCTCATGTGCTGTACGCAGTGGGGGAAAACAATATATGTTTTAGTTTATGGATTAACTCCTGAAGAAAATCCAAAAACCTTGGCTCCCTGCATCATCATTATGATTAATTATTATGTATGATTATCATGTACTTGATATCAGAGAAATGGACATGTATGTTTTTTTTTCTGTTATGAGAATTGTCTATGTCCTGATTGTTACTTTTTACTGGGAAATACACATTGTAATGTGACTCCTGTGGAAACATGAGATGATGTAGGAAATATGTGGATGTCAGTACTTAAGAAGCCAATGTTGAATAGTCTTGACCTTAGGATGATTATGGTGCCGAAAGGAAGACGCGGCATTAAAAACCACAGAGATTCTGTATAGGCTAGTCTCTTCAAGTAGAGAGAGAGAGACAATATCAACATGTTGGATGTACAGAATGACTTCACTCATCTAATAGTCCCAGTAACAACAGAACATAATATAAAGTGAGAAAATACCTTACTCACTAAGAGAGCCAAAATGGCTCTACACCAAACAATGAGGGACAGTGGAACGTGGACACCCACTCCTTTCCCCTTCTCCCCTTGTTGTTTGTATTTTTGTTTGTAATTGTGTTGTAAACCTTTTATCATAACACAGTAGGTTAATGCTCGTGTTGTATTCTTGTCATCCCTTTTCTATAGCGAGTGGTGGACTTGGTGGGACTGAGTTGCCACCTTATCAACTGGAAACTGGGTTATCAGCCAGTCAATAATAAAGAACAACCTGTCCTAAAGCAAAGTCTGAGCCACCACACCCATGGTTACTGCTGCGCTCAATAGCTCCATAGCGAGCAACAGATAAATTCGAAGACAACTGACTGGGTGAGTGATTAAGTCCTATTTTAGTAGGAATATCCAGGATGGACTTCAAGATCTAATAATCTACAAAGATGAAGATCAACAGAGTAACTAACAACGTGTAGCGTCTGCTTTACTCCTGAGAAGTACCACCTGAAGCCTTATCACTCAGCAAAATCAGTGAAACTATGGGACAATCCTACTACAAGTTACTAAAACTAGCAACAGTGAAAGCCCTTCAACTGTTGGTTGGATTACCAAGTTAATATCCAACAATGGATAAGTCTTCGAAAGAATGTCTCACAGCTGCAACAGTCAAACATGGAATTCAGCCATTCAACACCAAGTTCTAGCTATGAACACCAACTCAAACAAATGGGAGAAGACACTGAACCACATAGGCCAATACAACCAAGGTACAAACTTAATATCCTCTGAAACATAACTACGAAACCAGATTACCTCAAGGTTCCAAACCCTGAACACCATCAGATAAAAGACCATATGAAAGCAACTAAATGCCTCTACATCAGCAACAAGAGGAATCATCCAATTGTTTGCAAACCTGTTACTGTGCTGGATTTATTCATCTGTGGATATATGTAGGTATAGATCAATTGTGGCCCTAGTCACAGATACTACCATGAGATGCCTCTCAGTCAATTAAAGTTCTACACTGGACTAGATAACAACGACTAATTCCTTGCCGGTCCAATGTCAGCCTAAATGCCATGGGTTATAGACTCGCGACTAGGTGGGTGAAACCTTTGTGTAAGCCAATTTGGTAGTCGGATATTATAAGCCGAGAAGCTGAATGGACGTCAACTTTTCATCAGACCTGATGATAAAGGGAATTACCTTCTGCAAAGCTTAAGTGGAAATCCTGAAGTATGACCAACCGGAGGCACCAAATTTCACAAAAAGGGCACCGAGCCTAAGGCAACAGAATATTCGTGATTCTAGCCCCAACGGAGGGGATATATGGTGTGTGATTTTTCAATTCCTGGATTAGGGAGTATAAAATAGTCACCAGCCAATTACCAGTGGATAAATATTAGGAACATAACTGAGTGCATTAATTCGGTACCCAGATAATGGGAAAAGGATCTAATCTAAAGCAAAGATGAACCCTTAACCGCACACCAGGAGATAAATGACTCTATTAATTAGTAGTACAAAATGCTGTTTATATGTTGTTTTTTTTCTGAAGGTAACAGGTCAGTAGTTTTTTCAATGGTATATATGTATAGTATTTTGACACCAACTCATTATTTTTAAAAAAGTGAGTAAATTGTGAAAGGTGTCAGAAACAAATGTTTATATGTTGGGGTTCTATGTACTTTGATCATTATTTGCCTTAATTATGAGGGAAAATTAAAGTAGACCCAAATTGTGGTTGTTGTGTTGTTTGTAATAACCTTGTTTTTGTCTGGGGTCACTGGGTACTATATTGTAACAATGCAAATAATTCCCATTCCTGTCTGAAAATGCATAGTGTTTATTACACATATATATGTAACTACAGATTTTGATTTAATACTTGAACTGGTTGTCCAAAAATTTGTTGATGAGTACATCAAGTAAATGTGGTGTTCAACAGTGGTTGTTTATATGTTGGAAACAATCAATGTCTTCTAGCACTATAGTAAATTTTAAAGGGTGATAAGTGGGAATGGAGAAGTACTCATAAATACAGCTATGAACAGGAGTGAACTATTTTCCTCCTTGTGTTTATGGTAGAATTCCATGATCACTTCAAGTGGCTAAATAATAGAGAATCAAATTAAATCTCCCTAGACACTTTTACCAAAATATTCTCATAAATTAAAATCCACATCCCACAAAAGCGTCGACCAAACTTGGTTGAACATCAAGAATACAATTCAAACTACCGCAGAAGAATGTCTCGGTGTGTTAACCATGCATAGAAAGAACAGATGATTCAATCAAAAATGTGAAGAAGCAGTCATTAGGAAAAAGAATGCCAGACAGCTATGGCTAAATGACATCAACAACATCCAAAAGGAAGAGCAATATATATATGAATGTAAAGAGGCTACAAAAATAGTTCGACAGCAGAAGCGAGAATATATGAGTAATGTAATGAAATATATGGAAACTAATCACCAGAAAAACGAATCCAGAAAGTTTTTTAAAGAACTGAAATCAATGAAACGTGGGCACCAACACAACACATATGGTTTAAAAGACAAAAATGGGAATATGATAAATACCAATGAGGAAATGTGCAGCACATGGAAAGAATACTTTGTTGAATTACTAAATTGTGAAGCTCCAAGTAACACTTTCCCACAGGAAGAGGTTCTAACGTGTGAACCACAAATTGAAGAACCTGCATTTGAAGAAATCCTATATGTAATAAGGCAACTGGGGTTGATGGAATTGATGCTGAATTTATAAAGGTGGGTGGCCATGCATTACATCTAAAGCTATACGAACTAATAATAAAAATCTGGAGCACTGAAGAATTACCCCATAACTGGAAAGAGTCATTATTGATATCTAATTTTAAAAAAGGAGACAAGTTCCAGTGTGAAAATTATAGAGATTGATTGATTGATTGATTGATTGATTGATTTAGGAACCAACGTCACAGCATTCGGGGCATTCCCATAAGCGCTCCGTCCCCATCCTCAGCAGCGAACGAAGAGTTCCAACACTAATAGTACCAGTAGCAATCTGATTATATGTCCGTCTCGCCTTTCCTCTGAGCGTTGATTGTCGGCCAGATCCCCTCGTCACCCCTCGCTGTCGCATTCTTTCCAGACCATGGTGATCCATTTGCTCCTCCGAGGTGTACACATGCTCCCACAAGGTCGCAACCACATCAGCTTTGTCATGCATCAATACTCCACCAAGTTTTGCCGAGCCAGCCAATCTGTCCCCCTGTTCATTCCCCAGCACACCAGCATGCCCCGGAGAAAATATCCAGACGATGCTTGAAAATTATAGAGGAATATCACTACTGTCCATAAGCTATAAGATATTTAGTATTACTAAATAGGCTAAAACCATATTCAGAATACATATTAGGTGACTACCAGGCGGGTTTTAGGCAAAACAGATCAACAATAGATCAGATATTTATCTTACGACAAATAGCGGAGAAAAATTGGGAATATAAAAGAGATCTTCATAACATTTTTGTGGATTTTAAAAAGGCTTATGATAGTGTCCATAGGAATAGCCTGTGGAATGCTATGCGGGAATTTGGAATACCAAGGAAGTTAATCAACATGACCAGACTATGCTTGGAAGATACTTATAATATAGTAACATATAAAGGCAGGAAATCAGATCCCTTCCAAATAACATCTGGCTTGAAACAGGGTGATGCACTATCGACGCTACTCTTCAATCTGGCTCTAGAGAAAGTTGTAAGGAAGGTAAAGGAGGAATGTGATATTGGAGGAACATCCAAGCTGCTTGGATATGCAGATGATATAGATATTATAGAGGGAAATGAACAAAATACATTGGAAATATTGACTCACTTAAAGGAAAAAGCCCAACAGATGGGGCTGGTTATCAACCAAGATAAGACAGAATATATGGTAATTTCAAGAGAAGGAATGGCTAAAAACTCTGGCCACATACAAATAGATAATATGACCATTAAAAGAACGGAAACATACAAATACCTGGGTACAATCTTCAACTGCTCCAACATCATAAGGGAAGAAATACAAACTAGAATCAATTCTGGAAATAAGATATACTATGCACTACAACATCTACTAAAATCAAAGGCACTATCTCGTAACACCAAGATCACAATATACAAAACACTGATCAGACCAGTTGTGCTGTATGGCTCTGAAACCTGGAGTACAACGAAAGGAGACGAAGCCTTGCTACAAACCTTTGAGAACAAAGTTTTAAGACGCATCTTTGGACCCATTAGGGATACACAAAGTGGAGAGTGGAAAAGAAGAAGTAACAAAGACATTTATGATCTGTTTAAGTCCCCGCTAATCACTGGTATCATGAAGGCTAATAGACTACAATGGCTGGGGCATATAGAAAGAATGGAAGATAATAGAGAAACAAAACTCGCTTACACTCAGGAAATAAATGACCGAGAACCCCGAGGTAGACCAAGAAGACGGTGGAGAGATAATATATATACAAACCTACAAGCACTTGGAATCAACGACTGGCAAGAGAAGGTCAACCAGAGAGACGAATGGAGACGGATTGTATCTGCAGCAAAGAACCTCAATGTCTCGGAACGCTGAAGAAGAAGAAAATAGGACTGCGCAGACGTGGGAGCGGTACCATCATCACAATGGCGTGCAGACGCCAGCGTAATGAAAGACCGTTAATCCACAGAATCGTGGGTGTCGTCCCCCAAATAGCAGCCGCCACCTGGCAGTATGTCAGACAATGTATTGGACACCTGTTTGGAAGGGGGGGGGGGGGGGGGCGACAGGCGGGAAATCCTGCTCCCCGACCAGGAAGAATGAGGCCGTTCGTCCGTCCGCCCATTTTTCGAAAAAAAAAGAAACTTTCCTCTGAGTCAACCAGCCTCTGTGGCATTGGTTATTTTCCGGGATGGTTCATGGTGCGAAGTAAGTTTGCTTGTTCTTTGCGCCGGTGATTTGTTGGCTTATCGAGGTTGATGACTTTATGCCTGTGTCTTCAGCTGGGGGATTCGTTGGCCGGCAAGATTTGCATTAGGGTTTATCTTTTTAGGTGGCTTCTTCTGTCAGTATTGGCTTCTGGCTTGTCTGTTGTGCTAGGGTGCTGTCGTTATACTGGCTCCTTGTACGATTATTGGTTAGTCGTCCTCTTCCCAGCGTGGCTGGGCTGGTGTCCCTAGTTTGCTGTTTTTATTTGGGCAGGGTGTTGGCTTCATCTTGCGTCTTCTTTTCTCCTTTCTTGTTGATTGTCTTCATCAGTTTATCGATGTTTTTCTGTTGAGTTTCGTCTGGCGGTTTCTCTGCGTTCTTTTCATTGGGTTCATCTGGCTTGTTTTCGGATAATTCCCTTTCAGCTTTTTGCATTTGTCTCTCCGCCTTGATGTCTCGTAGAATTTCTTCGTTCTTCTTGGTCGCTTGGATCATGTTCTCCACCTCTCGTGTTATGTTTCGCTTGATCTCTTTTAGTTCATCTAGCAGCTTTTCGCTGTCGCTGTTCAGTGCCGGTGTTTGCAATATCTTGATCTGTCTCTTTAACTCGTCGATCTGGCTCTGCAACAGTGATTTTTCCGCTTGCGAGATGCATGATGCTGTCTCTCACCTCCGTCTTGCTTCTTTATATGGTGTGTTCGTTGTTATGGCGATCTTTAAGACATCTCTATGTCTTTGGAGGTACGGACAGCCCTGGTATCTTGCTCCATGTTTGCCCAGGCAGTTGGCGCACTTTCGCTTGATGTTTGGTGCACGGAAATCCATGTCCAGCTTGGCTAGCGGACACTCCCTGAAGGCGTGTTCGTCGGCGCAGTATCGGCAGATTTCTGTCTTACTGCGACGTGTTGCTCTGCTGTGGCCGGCCCTCTGGCATCTGGAGCACTGAGTGACTCTTGGGATGAATCTCTCTGGCTGTTGTATTTGCTTGTTGATGGAGACTGTTGTCGGCATCTCGCTCCCCTCAGTGGTCACCACCACCAGCGTCGTAGGTATCTTGGAGTATGTTAATATCCGCTCCGCTTTTAGAACTTGGATGCTGAGATTTTCCTCCTGTATCTGCTTTAGGATTTCTTCGTCCGTTAGCTCCACGTGAATCCGTTTAACGACCCATCTGACTGTTTTTGTGTCGGTTTTACCGGCTCTGGTGTCTTTCTCCTCCGTTTTCTCCGCTGTCTTGGATCTTGTTAGAGGTGGGCTGTCATCGGTCTTTCTTGTGGTAGCTTCAGTTGATGTAGTTGCTGGTTTTTGGTTGTTAGCAGGCAGGTTCTCAGCGTTTGTCTTCTTCTCGGTCTTGGCGGCTCCCACGCTGCACATCTTGTGGCTTTGCTGTTTCTTGGTGTTGGTCTTACGTACCATTTTCCTCCCTTGTATCAGGTTTCTTGACAATGTAAGGCGACTGTCTTGATAGCGCTCGCAAATCCGAATGAAGAATGAGGCGCCGCGGCATCCACATTTATATTCCGGAAGACGTCGTTAGCAGATCTCATGCTAAGACTTCGAGGATGAACGATTCGAAGGCTCCGCCCCATGTGTACGAGAATAGGGCGAAACGGCGGCGTAGAGAGGCGGAGGAAACCGGTTGACATAGGTTACCACCACATTCCCCGTCCGAGGAGCGGTACACGTTGTGAAGAGAAACCAGAATAACAATGTCAACGCCTCCATTGGGGGCCGTAGTTAGCATCGTGCACGGAGTTTGCAGTGTCCGAGGAGCGGTACACGTTGTGAAGAGAAACCAGAATAACAATGTCAACGCCTCCATTGGGGGCCGTAGTTAACATCGTGCACGGAGCTTGCAGTGTTGCAACATTGTATATATTGCATTAACAAGTATATATTATTACTGTTAGCAGTATTTCAAACTTTAGGATGTCAAATTATTGTGTTTACTGTGAAAAGGTGGTGTCATTATATTAAACTTTAACAATTAATGTACTAATTGCTTCTTTAGAAAAACGTATGCGAGTTATGTCCCTTGCAAACAATAAAATGAATATTATGTTCCCGTGAAAAAGAGGTATTTGTTTCCCCTTAAGTTTTGCTTATTTAGTGCACAGGCCGCCGAGAGCATAGCGAATGGTTAGCCAGTAGATCATGTAATTGAGTCCCCACTATTGCTCCCGGGTTGACTCAGCCGAAACTAAGCACCATGACATGTTCTGGAAAGTAAAGGCGAAGTGTGCGCTATTGACCACATCACCCATTGAGTGCCAATTGTTTTACAAAAATGTGGCACTGCCAGCTGAAGGGAATGACATACCTACCTAACTAGTACCAGATGAGGAGCTTCCGATTTTAGTGTTGTATATACAGTACTCCATTGTTTACACTTGTCATGACAGATGCATTGTCAGTGCCGAGTGCAACAAGTCTTCGCAACTCAAGCCCATTCTTGTTTAAACAATCTTTTAACGCATTGCGTATTGCCTGCACGTGTCACTCACTTCAACTGAATCGTATTAAAGGGAGTTATATTACGTGAATATTGGGCATTAATGTACTAAGACTGTTGTACTCCCTCGCATCATGTTCAAATTCGGCTTTTTAGTGTTCCCAAAATGATTTTTAAAGTAATTTTTACCCACCCCAAAAAGAAAGCACCCAAAAAAATTGTGAAGCACCAAATTCGCGCGGCCGCGAAAAATGCAAAATTTTGGCACTAAATGACTTCAAAAAGCACTGAATTTAGTGCGAAAAGCGTCAAAATAGCAACACTGGGCCTTATGTGTAGAAAAAACTGTTTCTCTTGCTTCTGTATGTCGTTTCTGTTAGCCTTGTGTGCAGAACAACTGTTTCTCTTGCTTCTGTATGTCGTTTCTGTTAGCCTTGTGTGCAGAACAACTGTTTCTCTTGCTTCTGTATATGCCGTCTCTGTTAGCCTTGTGTGCAGATTATAATTATTTCTAGTAGAGATTTCTAGTAATGATTTCTTGTAATGATTTCTAGTAGAGATTTCTAATTGTGATTTCTAGTAGAGATGTCTAGTTATAATTTCTAATTGTGATTTCTAGTAGAGATTTCTAGTAATGATTTCTAGTAGAGATTTCTAGTTGTGATTTCTAGTAGAGATTTCTAGTTGTGATGTTTAGTAGATATTTCTACTTGAGATTTCTAGTAGGTATTTCTAGTTGTGATTTCTAGTAGAGATTTCCACTTGAGATTTCTAGTAGAGATTTCTATTTGTGATTTCTTGTAGAGCTTTCTAGTAGAGATTTCTACTAGAGACTTCTAGTAATGGTTTCTAGTACATATTTCTAGTTGTGATTTCTAGTAAAAATTTATAGTAGTGATTTCTAGTAGAGACTTTTAGTAATGATTTCTAGTAGAGATTTCTAGTAATGATTTCCTGTAGTGATTTCCCATAGATGTTATATTGGAAAGGTGGGGAAATGCATGATCGCCAGCGCCAGTTGCCAAGAGGCTTGATGATGATGATGATGATGATGATGATGATGATGATGATGATGATGATGATGATGATGATGATGATGATGATGATGATGATGTTGATGATACATACTGCAGAATCACCTAGTGTGGGTTGACTGTGAAGCCTGAAAACTTCCAGAAGTTAGCCTAAAGAAGTTAGCCTACTTCCAGAAGTTAGCATACAGAAGTTAGCCTAATCTAATTTTGAGAAAATGCAGACTGTGTTTTCACAGTTTCACGGCAGACTATTACAGGTCGAACATAACAAGAACGCTTAGGACGGATGTTTACGAGGGAAAATGGTCGCCTGCACGGGTCGGTTTAGCACATGAAGATGATTTTTATTGATTCTGCCAAGGAGGCAAACATATTTTCCTATCTTAAATTAATAATTGTTTGCCTGACAATTTTCAGCTTGTTCCAGACCGGACAGTCAGTGATGGTTGAGTTTAAGACTGACGCATGCGCAGGTCAGACAAATGAGATAAACTTCCTGGAACATGTGGTGGTGGTTGTCAGTGTTGAGCATCAGCGGAGGGGGAATGTTTACGCTGAACTGAAGTCTCCTTTGTTGTTGTTGTTGTTGTTGTTATTGTTGTTGTGTTTTTGCGTTTTTTTGTTTTGTTTTTGGTTACTGTACACGTGGCCGCAAAACATTGTTGACTTCTGTGCCCAACAACAACATCAAGAGCTGCATGTCTCAGGAACTGAACAAATCATCATCATAGGTCATACCAATATAAGCATGGGCGGTCATGTTACGCCATCTCACACGATCACCAGAGTCGTTGATCAGCTCTGTGTTCTTGTCTCCACCATGCCATGTGGCTAAGTCGTCCAGATATTTACTTCTCTGCCTTGCCCTTGTTCTTTCCTCTCTCTATATTTCCAGTTGTCACACAGTTTTTCTGTTTACTTCTCATAACGTGCCCAAAAATTGTTTACTGTCTGCATCTAATTTCTCAAATCAGTTTACGGTTTTCATTCTTTTCTCGTAGGACTTTGTCATTGGTGTTTTGTTATTCTCTGATCATAGTATTCTTTGCATTTTCCTCAGAAACCACATTTCCATTGCCATTAGATGTTTCTCAGCTTGCTTGCTCATTTTCCACGCTTCTTTTTCTGCGTTCATCCGGAGTTTTTTTTTCTTTTTCGGACGTGATTGCGTTGTGCCTGTTTACAGCAGAGCTGCGTTCTTGCGCCGTTAAGCCGACACATCCGACTTCTGCGGGACATCCATACAATATTCGAGGTTCTATCTGAAGTACTTTGGCCATATTAAACGTGACGTGGTTTAGAAAGAGCAGCGAAGGAAGAAATGTCTCTAAGTGACGCAATCTCCTGGTTGTCACATCGTTGTCTGGGTGCTCTCTACGCGCCCCCAACCCCCCCTTCACCATATTTTCAGAACGTCAACCCCCCCCCCCCTTTTCATATTTCCTACCTAAAAATCCCCCACCCTTACACAGATACGTACAAATGGAAGGTAAATATATTAAAACAGATCTAGACATCCACATAAAACGTGATTTGTGGGTCTACTGACTTTATACAATGAATTTTAGAAGAATGAGACGTGCATAACTGTAAAGTATGAAGGGAAAAGCAATATCAAGTAATCGGTTCTTGTATTAACGCGATATTGAAATGACCTTCATTCCCCCCCACCCCCCCCCCCCCTCCCCCGGAAAACTCTGTGACAGGTTGGCCCACCTCTCAGATCGTTTTTGTTACTAGATGGAGATAGCCCTCAGTAAACCCCTCTATGTATCCTGTATTATTTTTATTTTTATCTATATTTTCAAATATTAGATAAAATCGTCTTTGGTTAGTGTATTTATATACATAAAACTATAGAGAGAGTTAAATACTATTTCTTCTTATAGTTAGAAGTAGATGTAGGGTAGAGTTCGTTTACAAGCCAAGAAATCAAGTCAGGCTGAATTTTATATTCAGGTTTGGCTGTGAATAATAATTTGGCCACAGGAAGGGAACTCTCCTGGATGAGAAGTTAACTTCCGGTAGCACCCTAAGATCTGCCATTTTTTCTGACAGCAGGCCTGGAAGGAGAAGGAGCTATCACGTCAATTGGCTAAAATTGAACACCTGTCTGTGTTTAAACATATTTTATTGCTGGCTCTTGTTAAGCCGAACAACACTCTAAAACATAGAAAAGCCAATGATAGTCTCCACTCCCGATAGGCCAGTCAAAATCTAGTTGCAGGGTGAGTTAATAATAATTTTGTTAAATATTTTTCTGTGTGTCGAATGCCGGCAAATCTAAAGGCCATGCCGATCGATAATAGATACTATTACTTAAAACTAGTGTTAGTTAACTAATATTAGAATTAGGACCATGTTTGTGCCATGTGGCTTGCCGACAAGGGTAACACGCAAAGCTCGTCACATGTGGCATTAAAAACATGGATAAATTACATTACGTGATTCTCGAAATTAGGTATCCGCCTGCGGAAGGACACCTGAGTTAGTCAGTAGACGATTAGAGTTAAGATAATTTAATTATGTGCTTAAACTTCGGAACTAGCGTATTTCTCTAGATAATATACTTATTAGTTGAAGGAATTAGTTCAGAGAGTGAATAAGTTACAATTAATTATTCTTTATTAATCTCTATCTTGCCCATAGTCAGATTACTACCATGTGGTCCAAGATGGCCCACTTAACAAAGTTCAAACCTTGGGGGAATTCTCCAACCCTAATATTGTTCTTGTGTATAGTGAAAATAATCTTAAACCTAGCTAAGAAATCTTCTAGATAATTAATTATGTTTTAATTAATATAAGGAAGACTTGCTAGTAGTACAACTCATAACTCTTTAAGTGAACTTGGGGTGTTTCATTGATTTTAATGGTTCACTCGTGTACATCGTGAAGTTATAGTTGTTGTGTGTGATTTCATTTCATTCTATGGAATTCATCAATATGTAGATGTTAATTCATCGTGTGGAGTGTAGTTTGTGTGTTTCCATACTTGGAAAATTATGTGTGGTGTTTCATCGATTAATGGTTTGTTAATGTATATGTGACGTCGGAGTTGTGGCGTCTGAGTTTCATTCCATTGAAGTCATCCTATATGTACTGTTAAGTCATTATGTGAATTGTGGTTCATGTTTCCATGAGTAATCATGACTTAGAATATATATTTGGAATGTGGTCTGTGAAGTAGAGCATTGTGATTGTACATGTGTGCTCTAAATGTCAGCAGAGAGAATAGGATATCATTTGTGTGCTGTTTCCATTAGATCAGTGTGCTGTTGTAGATTTCAGATAAGGAATCAAAATGTGTAAATTAAGATAATACATGCTATTGAAATTTATGAGACAATCATGCCATGCAGGACCAGGACATGGCCAAAAGAATTTACAATTCTGTCTTGAAGGATTATTCACTCCTTCTCACTGTCATTCACAGAGCCTGCACCCTGATCATCTATAGCCGTAGTCACGACCGGTGATTGAGCTACGAACCACTCACTTGATGCAGCAGAGAGTGGAGTCCATACCACGATCCAGTCAGCACTGCCAGCTTACCATCCAGGAGGCTAAGGATTATCAGATGAGTGGCTACCCACCCGTTTGCCACTGCACAGCAATCCTAATTTGTCCGCTAGTGGCTAAGAGTCCTATGATTATATCCTCTAGCTGAACATTATCTTGTAGAAATTTCAGGGATCTGCGTATCTCTTATGTGTCAGTGAGTTCCCAGTGGGGCTCACGTAGTGTTCTTTAGGATTAAACGTTATGTTATATTTGTACTTTTAACAACTGCGTCTGTCATTATAGAATTAGAATTAGCATCATCAGATTGTGTGACGAGTGAAAGGACTACATCTATACGTATCATTCTGTCTTATCTCCTGTTGTGTGAGAATACATTAGGCAGTGGGGGCTCATTATTCATCCAGGCACGTTAGCAGGAATAACTTGACTTACTGTCTTCGTGTGTTAGTACAGTTAGTCGTCATAACTTTCCGCCTGGCACTGTTTAGAAGTAGTGATCCATTCTGGGACTTTGATTAATCATTCTTCTAGAACTTGCGAGCCATTTGATCGCTTCTTCAGCAGTGGTTAGATTCTCTATTCGTAGAAGTCTATTTAGTATCTACTTTGATCGAATTCCATCCTAGTAGTATACGTTACGCGACAAACTCTAAAATTCCCCCCCTGGGGGGGGGGGGGGGGGGGGAATTCCCCACCGGTTGCGAACGGCTGGTATAAACAGTGTTTTCTCTTGTCTAAACGGTTCCTTCTTTTGTCTAAACAGTGTTTTCTCTTGTCTAAACGGTTCCTTCTTTTGTCTAAACAGTGTTTTCTCTTGTCTAAACGGTCTCTTCCCTTGTCTAAACAGTCTTTTCTCTTATCCAGACGCTCTAGTGCAGTGGTTCTCAACCGGTGGGGAATTCCCCCCCCCCAAGGGGAGAGCTTTAGGGTTTCCGGGGGGGGGGGGGGAGAGAATTAAGATTATTTCAAGATCGCGTTATTACAAGAACGGATTACTTGATATTGTTTTTCCCTTCGTACTTTACTACGGTTATGTGCGTTTCACCATTCTAAAATTTATTTTATAAAGTAAGTAGACCCACAAATCACGTTTTATGTGGACGTCTGGACTTGTTTTGGTATGTGCTATTAAATTTAGCTTCCATTATTACGTATACTGTGTAGGGGCGGGAAGGAATTTTTAGGTAGAAAATACGAAATGGGGGGGGGGGGGGGGATGACGTTATGAAAATATGGTGAAGGGGAGCACGGCCAAAAAAGGTTGAGAACCACTGCTCTTGTGCCTTGTTTAAACAGTGTTTTCTCTTGTCTAAACGGACACTTCTTTTGTCAGAACAGTCTCTTCTCTTGTCCAGACGCTCTCTTGCTTTGTCTAAACGGTCTCTTTGCTTGTCTAAATAGTGTTTTCTTTTGTCTAAACTGACTCTTTCCCTTGTTAAAACAGTCTCTTCTCTTGTCCAAACGCTGTCTTGCCTTGTCTAAACGGTCTCTACTTTTGTCTAACAGTGTTTTTCATTTGTCCAGGCGGTCTCTTCTTTTGTCTAAAAAGTGCTTCTCTTGTCTGAACGGACTCTGCCCTTGTCAAGTCTCTTCTCTTCTCCATAAGCTCTGTTTCTTTGTCTAAACGGTCTTTTCTCTTGTCTAAACAGTGTTTTCTCTTGTCAAAACAGTCTCTTCTCTTGCCAAAATAGTCGCTTATCTTGTCCTGACGCTCTCTTGCCTTGTCTAAACGGTCTCTTCTCCTGTCTAAACAGTGTTTTCTCTGGTCTAAATGGTCTCTTCTCTTGTCTAAGCAGTGTCTTCTTTGTCAAAACAGTCTCTTCTCTTGTCAAAACAGTCTCTTCTCTTGTCAAAACAGTCTCTTCTCTTGTCAAAACAGTCTCTTCTCTTGTCAAAACAGTCTCTTCTCTTGTCAAAACAGTCTCTTCTCTTGTCAAAACAGTCTCTTCTCTTGTCAAAACAGTGTTTTCTCTTGACTTAACAGTCTCCTCTCTTGTCAAAACAGTGTTTTCTCTTGACTTAACAGTCTCTTCTATTGTCCTGTCGCTATCTTCTCTTGCCTACAAGTTCTCTTCTCTCATCTAGACATTCTTTTCTCTTGTCTAGAAACTCTCTTCTCTTGCCTACAAGTTCTCTTCTCTCATCTAGACATTCTTTTCTCTTGTCTAGACACTCTCTTCTCTTGCCTACAAGTTCTCTTCTCTCATCTAGACATTCTTTTCTCTTGTCTAGACACTCTCTTCTCTTGCCTACAAGTTCTCTTCTCTCATCTAGACATTCTTTTCTCTTGTCTAGACACTCTCGTCTCTTATCTCGTATCTTATCGCGTCTTGTCTGGACATGTACCGTAAGCCCTTGAATATTGTAGAATGATATATTCTATGTAGGTACTGTAACGCCTCTGATGTTAGAACGCCTACTGGATGTGAGCACAAAAGAGGTACGATATTGGCCCTGGATTAGTACACACAACTAGGGCGAGCGACCTCAGGGCACCTGGACACTTCGAGTTGCAGACAGGGTAAGTCGAGTCCAGCCACTGGACCAGCTGTCAAGCCTAAGCTTTAACCAACATGCCCCATGCAGATTGTTACATTATCCGCCTACGATGAGGTTCGTCTTGGGTTCGAATCCCCAGTGAGAAGCCACACTGACTTTGAGTGGATCAAAGCAATTTTGTGTGTGTGGTGCAGTAAGTAGTTAAGCCTGTGTGTATGTTACCAGACATATTCCGGATAGTACATAGTTGTTCAATTAGTCAACAAAGAAATGTAAAGTAGTAAGTAGTCTATTGTTGCCTCTCCCATGACTATGGTACATAGAAAGAAATGTAAAGTAGTAAGTAGTCTATTGTTGCCTCTCCCATGACTATGGCACATAGAAAGAAATGTAAAGTAGTAAGTAGTCTATTGTTGCCTCTCCCATGACTATGGTACATAGAAAGAAATGTAAAGTAGTAAGTAGTCTATTGTTGCCTCTCCCATGACTATGGTACATAGAAAGAAATGTAAAGTAGTAAGTAGTCTATTGTTGCCTCTCCCATGACTATGGTACATAGAAAGAAATGTAAAGTATTAAGTAGTCTATTGTTGACTCTCCCATGACTATGGTACATAGAAAGAAATGTAAAGTAGTAAGTAGTCTATTGTTGCCTCTCCCATGACTATGGTACATAGAAAGACATGTAAAGTAGTAAGTAGTCTATTGTTGCCTCTCCCATGACTATGGTACATAGAAAGAAATGTAAAGTAGTAAGTAGTCTATTGTTGCCTCTCCCATGACTATGGTACATAGAAAGAAATGTAAAGTAGTAAGTAGTCTATTGTTGCCTCTCCCATGACTATGGTACATAGAAAGACATGTAAAGTAGTAAGTAGTCTATTGTTGCCTCTCCCATGACTATGGTACATAGAAAGAAATGTAAAGTAGTAAGTAGTCTATTGTTGCCTCTCCCATGACTATGGTACATAGAAAGAAATGTAAAGTAGTAAGTAGTCTATTGTTGCCTCTCCCTTGACTATGGTACATAGAAAGAAATGTAAAGTAGTAAGTAGTCTATTGTTGCCTCTCCCATGACTATGGTACATAGAAAGAAATGTAAAGTAGTAAGTAGTCTATTGTTGCCTCTCCCATGACTATGGTACATAGAAAGAAATGTAAAGTAGTAAGTAGTCTATTGTTGCCTCTCCCATGACTATGGTACATAGAAAGAAATGTAAAGTAGTAAGTAGTCTGTTGTTGCCTCTCCCATGACTATGGTACATAGAAAGAAATGTAAAGTAGTAAGTAGTCTATTGTTGCCTCTCCCATGACTATGGTACATAGAAAGAAATGTAAAGTAGTAAGTAGTCTATTGTTGCCTCTCCCATGACTATGGTACATAGAAAGAAATGTAAAGTAGTAAGTAGTCTATTGTTGCCTCTCCCATGACTATGGTACATAGAAAGAAATGTAAAGTAGTAAGTAGTCTATTGTTGCCTCTCCCATGACTATGGTACATAGAAAGAAATGTAAAGTAGTAAGTAGTCTATTGTTGCCTCTCCCATGACTATGGTACATAGAAAGAAATGTAAAGTAGTAAGTAGTCTATTGTTGCCTCTCCCATGACTATGGTACGTAGGCTATGAAGCTGTGTCGACCCCAAAGCTATACTCGTGGGATAAATTGCTATCTTGCCTCCACTGGGTGAGGGGTCGAGGAACCCAGAGGAAGAGCCAGCTTCCCTGAGTACGGTGCCATGAACGGGGTACGAGGAAGGAACACGGTGACGAAGATGAACCGAGACTACAGAGGTTGTGGCCAGGGAAGAAGCTGGCTTATCACGACCACAGGTGCAAGGGCATGTGTGAGGACACGGAGCACCGGGTAGTACAGGACTCTCCTACATGGAGGGGTCGGTTGGGAGTAGACATTCTCGCAGGACATAAACAACGCAAATGACCGAACATCTCGCACCGGCAGGAGATGAACGTCTGGATCATTACCTGGGCGGGTCCGCATCCAGAAGTTAAAGGACGAAACATTCGGGGAAGGGGGACTACTTCTGAGGATAAGAAGTCCTGTGCCGTGCTTGCTGTGCGGCGGAGTTTTTATCACTGTGGAAGAGAAGAGTGATTGCCACAGTTGGTCTCTCCTGGCTTCTCGTTGTGTATTTGCTGGCATTACTTACGGCAATGGTGATAGCGATGGAGATTCCTTCCATGCCTGACTTCCTCTTGTCTGGTTCCTGGTCTTGTTGTCTTTGGTCGCTTCTTTCTTCGGGGTTTCCGCTCTAAGATACAGTTTACAATACAGTCAAACCTCGGTTTTCATTGCCTTCGGTTTTCGTCGATTATTTCCGCGAACAATTTGTCCCGGTTTTCGTCGGTTGCCTCAGTATTCGTCGATCAGCCCACAGGACGTCGCTGCTAACTTTGCGAAAACAAAAGAACCCATGTGTTTTTCTGCTCAGTTTGGCGTTGTTTCTCGTTGTGTGAGCATCACTTTCTAATAAGTTAACCGTTTCCCATTAGCCCCTTCATGGGACCAAAGAAAGTTTCCAGAGCCAGCAGCCCTTCGAAGAAGAAAGCCAGGAAGACGACTGGGTTGAAGAAGGAATTCATTAAAAAATACGAGAGCGGCATATTCAGATTGCTGAAATCGGTCGCATGTACGGTAAATCGCCATCCACGATAAGCTCCATTGAAGAAGGCTAATGTAGTGAAACATGTGAATGTGCTAATGAAACAGAGATCGCAAAAAATTGAAGATGTCGAAAAATGATTAATTTTAATAAATCAAAACCAGTTAGATGGCGATTCTGTTTCGTAGGCAATCATACGTGAAAAATTCATACTGTTGTATGGGGATTTCATTCAGAAAATGATTGGGACGAATGCTAGTGTACTCAGTGAATTAGAGGCCAGCAGATTATGGTTTAAAAAATTCAAGAGGCGCACTGGCATACATTGTATTACTAGGCACTGCGAAGGTGCGAGTTCGGGCACGTCTAGGATCAAAAATTGTATTAAACACTATATTTATTATCTATAAAATGTATTTTGGTATGTATTTTGGAGTGTCTACAACGAACGAACGAACGAAGGAACGAAAATCTTTATTTTCAAAGGGTTAAGAATTGGGCACGCAGGACCGTCTGACATTCTGCCCTTCTTCTCTATTTCCTCTCATCCATTCTTTCATTCAACATCTCTTGTGAAGCAATTCTTTAACAACAAAAGAACAATAAGCATTAAAACGCATGAAAAATAATCAATAATACATAACACGTTGAGGCAATGTTTAACATGGGTGTCAGGATCTTCTATTCGGCTCGTTGGCTAACACATGTGAGACAGTACAGTATAACGTGATTCGACGTAAGACACAGCAACACAAGTTCTATGGATTTATTGCCACATTAAATACATAACGATAATTACAGCAATGTACAACATATAACTCACAACCACATTACAGCTCATAGGTCTGGCGCTCAAGATATCAGTCGTTCAGCTTACAACCACGGAGATTCACACAAACGCCTTGCTCTCGTCACACACGTCCGTTCAGAGTCCTGTCCCAGCTTGGTCTGAGATTATCACGCACACTGCCCACTGCCTCTGGTGGGGTCACGTGGCTTTGCGTGCGTCTGTCGTCAGCGCTGGTCGCGTGTCAGGTAAGAATCTCGCCAGCCGACAACTCTTGTCCGCCGGGTTCCGTAACGATGTTGCTGCGTAGCTAGGCTCTGACATTCTCCCCGGGTACCTCAATGAAAGATGCCATCTTTCATTTATGATGTATGTATATACTGGGGTAGTGTTAATTTCATGTCAGAGACTACTTTTTCCCAGTGTTATGCATGAAAATACATATAAGGCATAGAAATATATACAAAAAAAATGTAAGTTGCATTGAAATGACAACTGAAGTACAATTTTTAACACAATTCAGGTTTCATCCCCCTGATGCCTGGTTACCTTCATTGCAATAATACCCAGTCAGATCAGTAGCACCAGCTTCACGCATCTACCTCGCAGCTATTTGAAGAAAACGTAATAATATGATTGTTTTGCAACAACCATCTAGCCAGACTGAAATACGGCTTTGTATTTAGTCGTATTGAACACTTAAACTCTGCCCTCATTTGGTCAGGAGCTCTTATGTTGGTTTGCAATGTTGGCAGCTCTATGACATGCTTGGTGGACGCCTACCTGCTGTGCTAACCATTTGAGCAACAAAATGTCTATCTATACAATATACATTAATGAATATGTTTCAAATTATGGCCCTTGATGTAATTCACAAATGCAAGGGAAGTAATTTTGACATTTAAGAAATTCTATACATTACAATAATTATTTAATTTCTTAGCGTCATTGCTTGACGTTTCTTCATATTAACGAGAAAAAGTCGGTAATATGAATACATTAATCAAGATATGATTCTAAGATTACACTAATGAAAATAAATAAGTACCCACTTGGTATATTATATTTTATAGATTCAAAAGGATTTTACAAGTGTCATAAATTTTTGAAAATTTTGTATGTCGTCTGCTAATTTTGCTAGACTTTTTAAATTACACCGGAAATATACACGAAACGCAAAATTTGGTTGATGTTACATTTTCTGAACACAAATGATCCGGTTTTATTTCGGAACGGATAGTAAAATGTTCTCACAGTTCGTGTCTGATGTTATAGTATCACAACGGATTATGATGGAATGTTCTTATTTCCGATGTGTTCACAACTTCTGGATAAAGATCGACTGTTCTTATTTCTGATTTTCAAACGTCGAACAATTTGGATTAAATTTGCTGCAGAGGTGGTTTAGGAGTCAATGTTCGGTCCACATTTGCACATGTTAAAATATCACGGTGAAGAACATCACTCACAAATGTCACAATGGTAAAGTTCGCTTCTGGTAAGTGGTTAAGCGTCTGTGACATTGTTGTTGGTGTATATATACAATTAATATTGTTATCTTTCTAACACACACTACACAATTATACTACACTCATTACATGACTTGATTAAAATAAGTATATTATACATGTCGGTTTCTAAACCGTATCACACTTTTACTTATAGACCTTACACAGTAGGTGAATGGAAAAAATTCACTCATTGGTGGCTGTGTTGGGCTGAGTGTAATATTACACAGTGCACTCAGACATTGCTTACTGGGTCTGTCGGACAACGGGACAAAAGGTCGGCGATTGTATTCATTCTGCCGGGAATATGGCGAACTTCAAAACTGAAATTCTGAAGCTTCAAGGACCAGCGAGCAATCATATTATTTGATGGTACTGCGGAATTTATATACCGTAATGGACTGTTGTCAGTTTCGATGATAAAGTGACGTCCTAGAAGATATTTGGACAGCTTCGTCACACTTTCTACTCAGGCCACTGCTTCTAATTGCGGAATGGACCATGCCCGCTCTCGGGGCCTTAGTTTTCTTGATAGAAAACAAACGGGATGCAGGATGTCGTTGTATTCCTGCAATAGGACTGCACCGATCGCAATGGAGCTAGCATCTGTTCTCAATCTGAAAGGTAAACGAATGTTGGGCAATTTAAGGATGAGATTAGGTGAATTCTTATCAGAAAAGTGTGCCAAAACTTTATCAAATGCATTTCGTAGGCATTCATCGTTTACAACTTTTTCGGGTTTATTCTTGGTTAGTAAGTCAGAAAAAAACCTCAGTCAGTTCTGAAAAATCAGGAATAAAGTTTCTGTAATAATTAATAAGTCCCAACAAACTGCGGACTTGTTTCTTATTTGTTGGAAGTGACAGTTTTAGAATTTTGGAGACAATTTTGTTGTCTGTCATGACAAAGCCATTGGATATTCTGTACCCCAAAAATGATATTTCTTGGTAAGCCATGCTCACCTTTGAAGGCTTCACTGTCAGTCCGTGCTGTCTGATAATAGGTAGTGGTAGTAGAACGTCCTGTCCAGGTGTCAATGTTATGGTTTCGTCATTGTCTCTTTATGGACACAGATGTCGTCAGTATAGTGAATGATATTAAGAATGTCAGATAGGAGGAGTCGTATAGCAGACAAGGCCAGTCTGGAGTTACTGGATCTAAGGATATAGAGTGGGTTACGGTTAAAATCTTCCAAAAGGATTTTCAAATTTCAGGTTGAGATCATTTTGAGTGCTATCTCCAAACCTGCACTCGTACATGTGTGTATACATTCAATAGTTCAAACAATAATAATACACCATGTATAGTTGTGAAATGTAATCGTGCATGTTTGTATGATCTTTTGCAATTTGTGTATATCTTCCACAATATGTAGGGTAATTTGTTGCTGATTTTTGTCAGTAATTCCACCGACTGATGTTTTACATTGTTCAGCATAGGTATTCGTATGAGTTGATTTAACATAGAGATTATGAGTGGCAGTAACAATATTCGGTTCAATAGTAATGACATAAGTAACAAAGTCTGCTGGTTTGTCATGAGTAATATCATCTGTGTTGTGTCATGATGCTGTGGAAATATAACTGTTTGTGAAGACATTTGTTTTGTATTTACAATCAGTAGTGCAAGTATAACTATCCACTGTGTGCACTTGGTTATGTGTGTAGTTAACAGTGAGTATAGGAGGTATAGTATATACCATGATGATTTGTGATCTTTCATCGCTGTTGTGAACTGTTTGTTTTCTGCACCTTTTTCTTTGTGCTGATACACACCAGTTCCTGTTTCTTCTTGTTCTGAGATGGTAATCACGTTGGTACGGTGTGGTATCTTGGTCTGTTCATCATGTTGTTGTATGATGAGTGGGGTAGTTAAGGCAGTATTTGTTGTGGTGTTAACTTTTTGCTTTGTGTGAGGTTTGGACTCTATGTAATCTGTCACATTCAATACATTTCCAATTAATAAATCACAACATGGATTGTCTAACAAAGCACAAGTTACTCTGCCTGATAAGAAAGGTGATTTTATATTGGCCCATGCCATGGGATATTTCTCTACTGTCCCTGAAACAGTTTTGCAATAGATGTACTCATCTAGGTAGTCTTTAGGATCAGCTAAGGTCTTTCGAAGACCGATAAGACAGGACCCTGTGTCGCGTACACATGTGCATACTGTGTCATTGATGTAACCTTTATGGAATGTTAATTTTCCTAACGACAGTTTTGAGGTTTTGTTCAATTCCTCACTTTCTTGTTGAGCATTGACCTCTTTATATAAAGAATGAGGATGAGTGATGTTAACAACATTATTACAATATGGTACAAAGTCTGGTGTTGTCTTCATGTCTGTGATGTTCACTTTTCTTACGTTCTTTGCTGAACTGCATTTTGAGTCTATTGCCAAGTTAGCTTCCTCATTGGCAATAGGGACGGCGTGCCCGCATGTTAAGGTACCATTTTCATTGAAGGTATTACAGACAGTGCATTTGTTGGCACTAAATACATCACAAGCCTGTGCTGCATGTACAGGATGTTTTTCTGGATTTTCGTCTTCTGACGCTGAGCTATCGAACAAGGCGGCATTGGCTTTGTCGGTCATATGCCTGCCTCTACAATCCATACGATAGTGACCGTAAGCCTTGCAGAGAAAACATTTACGTGCACTTTTGAACGATCTACGTTCTACGTCTTGTCTGTTTACCATATTTTGCAAGTATGTTAGGTACCCTGGGTTTTTATCGCACATCTCGTTCAAATGGTGAGACAATTTACAGTGAGTGCATTGTCTAACTCTATCAGAGGTAGGCCTGTGTGGCTTTTGCCTACTATAGTTGTTCTCATAGTTGGCTGCTGCTACCCAGTTACTGTCAGTAGCTTCAGTGGCAAAACACTGTTTATTCGCCGTATAATAGGCCGACCCACGTCTTTCCATTTCTTCCACACTTGTACATTCATTCTCCTGTAAGAACTTAGAAAAAGATGATGGGACAGAAGAAATAACTTTATCTCGAATAATGAGATCTTCTAATTTATCATAATTTTTGTTAATTTTGGCTGATGAAGTCCATTTGCTGAAAATGTCTCGGACTAAACAGAGGTAGTCAGAGAACGTTTGACTTGATTTTGGACTCAGTTTACTGAATTGTTCTCTGTAACCTGCTTCATCTAACATGAAATGTGCCATTATTTTAGATTTAAGGTAATGGTACTCTTTTCTGAGGTCTTTGGGGATGGTTTCAATGACTTTCAGAGGTTCCCCAGATAGACTCCTCATATATAAAATATTCCATTCCGAAAGTGGAACTTGGTAATGTTCCATTAAAGTCTCAAAATTTTGGGTAAAGGCTGCTATGCAGTCACCCGAGGTATAGTTACGAACGATACCTTGGTACTTTTTATACTGGTTTTCTTTTTCCAGTCTTTCAGATTTCTTTGACTCTTTATTCATTGCAGTCTCAGTGTCCAGTTGTTTCATTTTCAACTGTAATTCTAGTTCGTCCCTCTTACTCTGAGCTGCTATTTCTGCTTTCTTAAGTTCACTGTCTATCTCAGCTTGCTTTGTCTTTGCAGCCATTTCTACTTCGGCTTGCTTTAATGCTGTTTCTGCCTCTATTGCTTGGCAGCTATTTCTGCTTGTTTTAGAGCTCTTTCTGCTGCTCTTTCATCGCGTTCGGCAGCTTTTTCCTGAACAAGTAGGTATTCTGCGTATTTCTTCTCACTCCATTGAGTTAATTCATCACCTTCCAACTTTAATTTTAACCCCATATCGATGAAATCAAATAATGACGACATGATGGAGAAAATATGTCAATGAAAATCAATCACACACAATATGTTGTAAATGGTTAGTAGAAAAACAACTTACAATTGATTTGACTATACGATGCGTGCCCACTAATGCATACGTAAAGTTAAAGTGAAGAAAAATATACTCAAGTGTCCTTGGATATGGTGACGAAAGGTTGGGCAATCGGGCTAGAAAACTGTAAGGTCGTAATTCGGAACCACTAATGACCTCTACGGCAGGGTTATGGATGGTACGCAAAAACCTGCTTTGTTTTTGGAGAGAAATAAGTTAGCGTGTGTTTGTTGGTGTGTGCCTGTAAGTCACTAAGTGTTGATTTGGTTTGGATGGCGTTGAGTATAATTGTATGTCGTAAATTTGTCGTCAACAGTGTTTCTTTCAACAGAAGTTACACTCTTTCCAAAACTCTTTGCGTTCCACAAACTCAATAAACAAAGACAATCTATCTGTATTTGAACACTCAATAACATTGATGACACATCACTTACATCAAGATGACATTCAGTAAGGACAAAGACATCAAGTTTACAAGATGGCGACAAGGTCAAAATGGCGGCAAAATCACAATGTTGACAAGGTCAAACGATGACAATTTTCACAAATCACAAATGTTTAACACGTTTACAGGATCAAACAATATGTACTGTACATTTACTAATGATCTTAAACATATTTAGACAATGTAGTAATGGATCACACTGAGACTTTTCCGATTACATGTACATCACTATAATTTTGACAAATTTTACAAGTTCAAGAATTATAGTTTTAATTTAACAAAGACTAACAACACACGTCTAAATATATTAGGTTCTTAAATAAAGACGAGCAACCCACGTCCACACATGTCAGGATCTTCTATTCGGCTCGTTGGCTAACACATGTGAGACAGTACAGTATAACGTGATTCGACGTAAGACACAGCAACACAAGTTCTATGGATTTATTGCCACATTAAATACATAACGATAATTACAGCAATGTACAACATATAACTCACAACCACATTACAGCTCATAGGTCTGGCGCTCAAGATATCAGTCGTTCAGCTTACAACCACGGAGATTCACACAAACGCCTTGCTCTCGTCACACACGTCCGTTCAGAGTCCTGTCCCAGCTTGGTCTGAGATTATCACGCACACTGCCCACTGCCTCTGGTGGGGTCACGTGGCTTTGCGTGCGTCTGTCGTCAGCGCTGGTCGCGTGTCAGGTAAGAATCTCGCCAGCCGACAACTCTTGTCCGCCGGGTGCCGTAACGATGTTGCTGCGTAGCTAGGCTCTGACAATGGGCATCACAAATACCCAAGGTGGGTGTAACGTGCCACACATATGGGAATATTTTTTTGTTGTTGTTGCTAGAAAAATTAGACGTAGACAGTCAAAATTTTTTGGACATGTTATGAGAAGAAATGGATTGGAGAACTTGGTGACAACTGGCAAGATCGAAGGGAACAGACCAAGAGGAAGACCGAGAGGAAAATACCTGGATGGCTTGGCCACATGGCATGGACGAGACAGGAACACTGAGCTGATCCACGACACTGGTGATCGAGTGAAATGGCGAGTCATGACCGCCCACGCTTTCCTGCATGGCACATGATTGATTGATTGATTGTTGCTAGTTGTCGTTATAGATAATTTACCATTATTATTGTCTTTGTTGCTGTTTTTTTTTTTTTTTTTTAAACGGGGCATGTAGTCTGTCCTGAGATAGTGTTCAAGCAGGTTGCGAATGTATGTATAATAATTGGTGGTGTCTTTGATTTCTTGTCGAAGATTGTTCCACAACTGAGTGGCAGCGTATGCTAAGCTTGTTTTATATGTCTATCCTAGGTTTAGGGACATGAAGTATATTTAGTCGTTCACTATGTCTTGCGTTATATTTAAAACAATGGCCAAAGGTAGCTTGGGGCATTTTTAAATAGGATTTTGTGAGTTTGTTTAGCCTTATTAAAACGTAGGCGTTTGTGGAGTGGCAGTAACTGAAGACGTTCATGTAGATTAGAATTGTCTGTAAACTTATCACCATTGATTAGACGCACTGCCCTTTTCTGGAGCGAATAAAGGCATTTTGTTATTGATTTGGAGCATCCATCCCAGATTGTGGAGCAATAATCAATATGTGTTTGTATGTGGGAAGTATAGAATATCTTTCTTGTGTTTTCTTCGAAGAAATTTTTAATTTTGGCAAGTTGGTATACTTTTTTGGCTATTTGTTTAACTAGAGCATGAACATGGGAATTGAAGGATAGACTTTGATCTATGATAAGACTCAGTGCCTTGTGCTCGGTTACACTATCTATAGGCGTGCTACCAATGTGCACCTGAAGAGTTCTCTGTGAGTTTAGAGTGTGAAGTCTTTGCCTGGTTCCTATTAACATAGATTTTGTTTTAGAAATGTTAATTTGGATGCGGTTTGCATGACTCCAGTTAACTACACTATTTATTTCCTATTGCAAGGATAATTCTAGCACATTACAATCAATAGCGTTTGTATATACTGTGCAGTCGTCTGCAAATAGATCGCAGGACGATGACAGATATAAGGGAAGATCATTTATATAAATGGCAAATAACAGAGGGCCAAGTGTAGACCCCTGGGGTACTCCAGTATTAATGGTAATGGCTTGGGATAGAGATTTATTGTGTGATACTACTTGTTTTCTGTCTAATAAGAGTGAGTTTATTAATGTCACTATATTCAAGCTTACTTTCATTGTTTCTAGTTTTTTTAATTAGGATAGTATGATCTATCACATCGAATGCTTTTTTAAAGTCTATAAACATCGGTCCACATAGAGTATTGTTGTTAATATATTGATGCCAGTTTTCTATCATGTTTGTTAGGGCCGTATGGCAATAATATTTTGGCCGAAATCCTGACTGACTGTCAGCTATTAGTTTGTGGCGAACTAAGTGCCCTAGTGTTGTTTTGTGGATGTGCTTTTCTAGCGGTTTGGATAAATTGGATAATATGGAAATTAGCCTATAATTACGCATGATGCAATCGTCTAATGAACCAGCTTTTAAATGAGGATACACTTTATCGATTTTAAAGGCTGATGGGAAGTGGTGAGACATTGATTGTATATAAAAGTTAGTGACTCGCAGATCGCCGGTGCAGTATAGCGAAGGATCTGATTACTGATTCCATCTAGTCCTGATGAGTTATTGTTTTTTATGTTACTGAGATGAGTAAACACTTAAGTGGTTGGTATGTTTGTGGGAATGTCTCCATAGCATTTGCTCTCACAAAATGATGATAATAAAGATATGTCATGAGGCACATCTGCTATTGCAGCCTTCAGTTGGTTTATGTCAGGATGAAAGAAACTACTGCATTGATCACATGTAACCTGATTTGATGGTAACGATTGTGATGATTTGTGTTTGTTTGTCAAGGTATTAATTGCTTTCCTTATATCTTTAGTGTTGGCTTTATCTATTATTAAGTTATTAAAATACTTTTTCTTTTCCTTTCGAATAACATATTGAACTTTGTTTCTCAGACTACGGTACATAGTTAGATCTCTATTTTTATGTGCCATGTCCCGGTCTCTCATAAGTTCCACTACCTCCTGTGTGAACGATTTAGCCAGGCTCCCTGGTCTAGAGCTTACACGACTTTCTCCGTAATCCCGTATACTCTCGTAAGTAACGTGACGTTGAGCGAGAATCGGTAGTGGTTCTCTCCGCGTCGGTAACTTAGGGGTATGTTAGCCGGTCGCTCAAAAAGCAATGTCAAACTACTGAGCGTAACCTTGCCAAAAAATCAACAATCAGCTGAAAGATGCTGATGTTGACAGCGATGTCCTGTAAAATGGATATGCCAAAAAAAAAAAAAAATAAATAAAAATAAAAAAGAACGAATTAAATGGATTTACATTGATTCATATGGAAACAATTGTCACGGTTTTTGTCGGTTTCGTGTTTAGCCAATTGTCTTCGGACGGATTATCGTGACTGTATTGTTATTATACTAGGTAGATACCTCTGTTTCTTCACCACACCAGCTTTTCATTAGATTAGCGGCCATTTCCAGGAGCCGTGCAGCCAGACTATCAGCCTGTTCATGTCCTTGCACACCAGCATGCCATGGGCAGACAATCAATGACATGCTCATGATCCCTGGCTTTTCCTGCCATATAAGGTACTGCGCGCGGAACATGTCCGTGTCTATGTGATGTCTGTATCTATGTGATGTCTGTGTCTATGTGATGTCAATGTCCGTGTCTATGTGATGTCCGTGTCTATGTGATGTCCGTGTGTATGTGATGTCCGTGTCTATGTGATGTCTGTGTTTATGTGATATCCTGGTCTATGTGATGTCTGTATCTATGTGATGTCTGTGTCTATGTGATGTATGTGTCTATGTGATGTCAGTGTCTATATGATGTCCATGTCTGTGTCTATGTGACGCCCGTGTCTATGTGATGTCCGTATCTATGTGATGTCTGTGTCTATGTGATGTATGTGTCTATGTGATGTCCGTGTGTATGTGATGTCCGTCTCTATGTGATGTCAGTGTCTATGTGATGTCCGTGTCTATGTGATGTCCGTGTCTATGTGATATATGTGACTATGTGATCTCCATGTCCGTGACTATGTGAAGTCCGTGTCTATGTGAAGTCCGTGTCTGTGTGATGTCCGTGTCTATGTGATGTCCATGTCCGTGTCTATGTGATGTCCGTGTCTATGTGATGTGCGTGTCTATGTGATGTCCGTATCTATGTGATGTCCGTGTCTATGTGATTTCCGTGTCTATGTGATGGTCGTGTCTATGTGATGTCCGTGTCTATGTGATGTCCGTGTGTATGTTATGTCCGTGTGTATGTTATGTCCGTGACTATGTGATGTCCGTGTCTATGTGATGTCCGTGTCCGTGTCTATGTGATGTCCGTGTCCGTGTCTATGTGATGTCCGTGTCTATGTGATGTCCGTGTCTATGTGATGTCCGTGTCTATGTGATGTCCGTGTCTATGTGATGTGCGTGTCTATGTGATGTCCGTATCTATGTGATGTCCGTGTCTATGTGATTTCCGTGTCTATGTGATGGTCGTGTCTATGTGATGTCCGTGTCTATGTGATGTCCGTGTCTATGTGATGTCCGTGTCTATGTGATGTCCGTGTGTATTTTATGTCCGTGTCTATGTGATGCCCGTGTCTATGTGATGTCCGTGTCTATGTGATGTCCGTGTCTATGTGATGTCCGTGTCTATGTGATGTCCGTGTCTATGTGATGTCCATGTCCGTGTCTGTGTGATGTCCGTGTCTATGTGATGTCCGTGTCTTTGTGATGTCCGTGTCTATTTTATGTACATGTCTATGTGATGTCCGTGTCTATGTGATGTCCGTGTCTATGTGATGGTCGTGTCTATGTGATGTCCATGTCTATGTGATGTCCGTGTTTATGTGATGTCCGTGTCTATATGATGTCTATGTCAGTTTTCATGTGATGTCGATGTCTATGTGATGTCGATGTCCGTGTCTATGTGATGTAAATATCTATGTGTTGTCGATGTCTATATAATGTCCGTGTGTATGTGATGTCGATGTCTATGCGATGTCGATGTCCGTGTCTATGTGATGTCGATGTCCGTGTCTATGTGATGTCGATGTCTATATGATTTCCGTGTGTATGTGATGTCGATGTCTATGTTATGTCGATGTATATATGATGTCGATGTCTATATGATGTCGATATCTATGTGATGTCGATGTCTATATGATGTCCGTGTGTGATGTCGATGTCTATGTGATGTCGATGTCTATGTAATGTCGATGTCAGTGGCTATGTGATGTCGATGTCCGTGTCTATGTGATATCCGTGTCTATGTGATGTCACAGACTATGTGATGTCCGTGTCTATGTGGTGTCCATGTCTATGTTATGTTCGTGTCTATGTGATGTCCGTGTCTAGATGATGTCAATGTCCGTGTCTATGTGACGTCCGTGTCTATATGATGTCAATGTCCGTGTCTATGTGATGTCCGCGTCTATGTGATGTCCGTGTCTATGTGATGTCCATGTCTATGTGATGTCCGTGTCTTTGTGATGTCCGTGTCTATATGCTGTCTGTGTCTATGTGATGTCCGTGTCTATGTGAAGTCCGTTTCTATGTGATGTCCGTGTCTATGTGATGTCCGTGTCTATGTGATGTCAGTCTCTATATGATGTCCGTATCTATGTGATGTCCGAGGCTATGTGATGTATGTGTCTATGTGATGTCCGTGTCTATGTGATGTCTGTGTCTATGTGATGTATGTGTCTATGTGATGTATGTGTCTATGTGATGTCCGTGTCTATATGATGTCCATGTCTGTGTCTATGTGATGTCTGTGTCTATGTGATGTCCGTGTCTATGTGATGTCCGTGTCTATGTGATGTCTATGTCTATGTGATGTTTGTGTCTATGTGATGTCCGTGTCTATATGATGTCCATGTCTGTGTCTATGTGATGTCCGTATCTATGTGATGTCTGTGTCTATGTGATGTATGTGTCTATGTGATGTCCGTGTGTATGTGATGTCCGTATCTATGTGATGTATGTGTCTATGTAATGGTCCGTGTGTATGTGATGTCAGTGTCTATGTGATGTCCGTGTCTATGTGATGTATGTGTCTATATGATGTCCGTGTCTATGTGATGTCCGTGTCTATGTGATGTCGATGTCCATGTCTATGTGATGTCCGTGTCTATGTGATGTCCGTGTCTATTTTATGTCCGTGTCTATGTGATGTCCGTGTCTGTGTGATGTCCGTGTCTATGTGATGTCCATGTCTATGTGATGTCGATGTCCGTGTCTATGTGATGTCAATGCCTATGTGTTGTCGATGTCTATATGGTGTTGTCAGAATCTCCAATAAGGCTTTAGAGAGTTGATAAGAGTTAACACAAGTCTAATAGGGAGACACCAGACAGGAGAGACACCAGCACTATAAATAGCTTCACAAGGGGACACATTAGTGTCAACCAAGGGGCCAATAAGTACAAGTGAGCGAGGGCTTCCCCCAAGCCATTGGGAAGCTTGGCCTGCGAGTAACCGTGAAGTGCCCGGTTACTCAAGCTCACAAGCCAGCGTGCTTGGGACTCCATGCACGCAAGACTAGCTACCGCACGGAGGGGACAGCGTCCGTGCTTGACCACGCAATGTGTAGCGTGTGGACAGACCCGACTGGAGACGGTAGAGAGTAGACGTGTTCTTGACAAATGCTATAGTTTCTAGGCAATAGTCAAATATTAGGCTGTAGATTTAGATTGTGATTATTAGCATCATTTCTCACTACTTCATTGCATTCATGTTGTATAATGTTAATGAAGCACACCGCTCGCAGAGCCATTAAATTATCAGCTCTAAATAAATTGCATTCCTTTTGCACATGTCACGAGTTGTTATTTCGTGCGGTGCAAAAGTAGGGGAGTCCTGAGAACCCTGTAGCAAGCAAGTCGCTGACAGGCAGGACCCCAATTGGTGTCAGAAGTGGGACAGATAGGGCGACACACGACAGCGACAACGCAAACACACTTAGCCAGGTAACAGCACACACAGCTAGTACCACAACAGTATTGAACGAGACAGACGAAGACGAGATGGAATTACCAGTCCCTACTGTAGACACGACTGCGACCATTGACAGCATAAAGATAGAAACTAAACTGACAGACGACCAACGACGACAAATAATAGAGCTAGTGACGGAATACAGAGACATTTTCTCCGACATCCCAGGAAAGACAGACAGAATAGAACATTCTATCATTCTGACTGACAACACACCAATCAAGTGTCGACCTTATTCTATCCCTCTAAACTATAGGTCGAACCTCGACAAAGAAATACTATCTCTTGAGTCGAGCGGAATTATTCAGAAATCTCAGTCAGAGTATTCTTTCCCTATTGTCCTTGTCGCCAAAAAGGACTCTACTATTCGACTCTGCGTCGATTATCGCCGTTTAAACAAAATAACCAAAATTGACGCTGAACCAATTCCATCATGCGAGGATTTGATCTTGGACATGTCTACATCTCGCATATTTAGCAAGCTTGACCTCACGAAAGCTTATTGGCAACTCCCGATGGAAGTAAATTCGATTCATCTAACAGCTTTCTCCACTCCTTTAGGGCTATATGAGTGGCGCTTTCTTCCTTTTGGCCTTCGTAACGCTCCAGCAACTTTCGTCCGTCTAACTAGGGATCTTCTCCATGGGATGACCAATATTTCTACATATATAGACGACATATGTATCCATACGGAAGACTGGACAACACACCTACTGAAACTGCGACAAGTCTTCGACAGGTTGCGAGTATTTGGGCTCACAGTGAAGCCGACCAAAGTAGAGTTGGGCATAGAATAAATTGACTTCCTGGGTCATACCATCTGCAGGGGCCAATTAAGAACTGATGACAGAATCGTCACCAAGATTCTGAATTTGACAATGCCAACGACCAAGAAACAGGTCCGAAGTTTACTGGGTCTGGTAAACTACTATAGTAAATTTATTCCAAATCTGGCGGAAATCACCAGTGTTTTTTTTTAACATCTTAAAAGCTTCGGCTAAATTATCTGTACAAGATGCAAGATTAATTAGCGCGTTATCAAAACTGAAATATCTTTTTAGCGTTCCACCGATCCTTCGCATGCCTAATCCAAAACTTACCTATTTTTTACGCATAGATGCGAGTGCCATCTCCATATCTGGGATACTAGGACAGTTCTACGAAGGGAAGTTCCACCCAGTAATGTACGTAAGTCGGAAAATTAGCCCCGCTGAATCTAGATACTCAGCATCAGAATTGGAGGGCCTCAGTTTGATCTATTGTGTTAAGAAATTTCATAGATTTTTGGCAGGAGCACAGTTTGTGATCGAAACCGATAATTCTCCGTTGTCTGTGATGCAGTCTGGAATTCCCCACAATAACAGAGTCTACAGGTGGGCTTTGATTCTCCAAAATTACACATTTACCATCCAGCACTTAAAGGGAAGATTGAACACTGTTGCAGACATTTTGAGTCGACCATCATCCATTGAAATACCTGATTTGCAGGAAGGGATCGACCACAGATCACCAGAAACAGTGACACTGTAAATGTTAGGTAACTCAGTGCCGTATGTGGTGATTAAGATACACTGTAAGTGCGTTATCATCGCCAAACATGTGAACTGTGTGAAAGTAACAGTGCTATGAAAAGTGTAACGAACAGACGCAGAAGTAACATGCGCTGACACACACACATAAGCTATATCAACATTGAAGTGTTAGCTATGAACCTACATAAGTTAGTAGGGAACTATATTTGTACACTATCAAAGAAGGAGAGCATAGAAGACTTTGCCGAAATGAACTATGTTATAATAGTCTACAAAGAACATTGCTCCATCTTCACAACGGAAAGGAGGACTTCAGTTAGTGTAATTAGATATAGAAATGTAACTGTGAGATATATATATATTATTATTTTATTAACAGTACACATAACTTCATTTTTTTCTATGAAAAATTGAATTGAAAAATGTTCAAATGCATATATAACTTTATTTATGTCATGTGGTAGTTAGAAATCACCATCATTTAGTTAATAATCCATTTAATATAACACCAATGATAGAAATACGATTGTTAAAGATTACATTAGTGTATCACCGCATAATCATAATCATTTATAAATTCATTTATCTAAAATATCATTTCTAAACTAACCCAACCATTTAGGAATTAACATCATCTTTTTTACAAATAACACTTTAAGGTAGTTAACCCAATTCTCTTAAATGAAATTAATTAGTTAGATTATTTCCCTTGGGATAATTTAGGACAGCACACTAAAATCATATTAGTTACTATTACAGGATCGGTGACAAACCATCCTCATAACCTTGTATATATTGTATAGATATGACACGTGCAAACAAAACGCACAGTCATTTGGCGTGAATACTGTTATAATTCAGCCAATCATTTATTGTATATATGTAATGTTCATGTATTTGATGATATGAAACATATTTTAATGACGAGTGAATGTGTCAGCAAAAGGAGAGTATGAAAGCGAGTGAAAGATGTATGCAAGAAGAATAAATGAGAGGAGAAAATGTGAAAATTAGTAAACATGGAAAGAAAGAGAGTGAGAGAGAAAGGTAGCGGCACATTTTTTTCACCGCTGGAAACTTCTTATTATGACTTGTCTGTGTCATCTGTGTAGCCAATGTGTTGTCAAGTTTTTATGTGTGTTACTGCCATACTTTAATAGATTAGATAGGGAACGTACTTTGAGATTCTGAAAGCGGAGTTGTGGTCATAAATAAGAATAACATACGTTTGTAACCACAATAAACCGATTTACGGCGCTCGAAGGAATACACACATTTAATACACTAACGCATACATAGGTTAGCAAGTTAAGTACACTGTAGTTTATTAGAAAACACAGCAAACAAACAGGAAAACAAACACATAAAAGTTGCACACACTATTTGTTTCAAAGAACAACAACTTAAATTCAGGGGACACAATAACTTCTTAAAAACCTTAATGTAACATTGAAAATAGCTTTTCACAAGCGGAAGCGAGAAGGTGAAAAGTAGAACTGTGTGTATATGAGTTGGAGGGGATATTAATGGGAACATGAACATTTTATGCTCATGTGTTGCACTCAGAACAGAGTCAACTTGTGTTTGGGTTGTCATTTCGGGCAATATGAGGACAGGTCGAGACAGAAGTCAAGGGGTGAAAGTCAAAAGACATAGGGTCAAACGACGGAAGCCAGGATATAAGTCATAAGACAACGGTTCCGGTTCAAAACAATTCCCAAAGATATCTATAGAACCAACTATACTAATACATAGGCTACTTAATTAGCCGAGTGAAGAGATAGAACAGTGTGAGTAAAGGAAGAAGAGAGTTGTTCTATCCCCAAACGAGAGATTTATAACTTATTGGATATCTGACAAAATTGGACATCCAATTTTTCTTTGTGACCATACGTGTTACAAACATGAGTTAAAGGGAAGTAACACTTCACAGAGAGGAGGGGAGCCTGTCAGAATCTCCAATAAGGCTTTAGAGAGTTGATAAGAGTTAACACAAGTCTAGTAGGGAGACACCAGACAGGAGAGACACCAGCGCTATAAATAGCTTCACAAGGGGACACATTAGTGTCAACCAAGGGGCCAATAAGTACAAGTGAGCGAGGGCTTCCCCCAAGCCATTGGGAAGCTTGGCCTGCGAGTAACCGTGAAGTGCCCGGTTACTCAAGCTCACAAGCCAGCGTGCTTGGGACTCCATGCACGCAAGACTAGCTACTGCACGGAGGGGACAGCGTCCGTGCTTGACCACGCAATGTGTAGCGTGTGGACAGACCCGACTGGAGACGGTAGAGAGTAGACGTGTTCTTGACAAATGCTATAGTTTCTAGGCAATAGTCAAATATTAGGCTGTAGATTTAGATTGTGATTATTAGCATCATTTCTCACTACTTCATTGCATTCATGTTGTATAATGTTAATGAAGCCCACCGCTCGCAGAGCCATTAAATTATCAGCTCTAAATAAATTGCATTCCTTTTGCAAATGTCACGAGTTGTTATTTCGTGCGGTGCAAAAGTAGGGGAGTCCTGAGAACCCTGTAGCAAGCAAGTCGCTGACAGGTGTCCTTGTGTATGTGATGTCGATGTCTATGCGATGTCGATGTCCGTGTCTATGTGATGTCGATGTCCGTGTCTATGTGATGTCGATGTCTATATGATTTCCGCGTGTATGTGATGTCGATGTCTATATGATGTCGATGTCTATATGATGTCGATGTCTATATGATGTCGATGTATATATGATGTCGATGTCTATATGATGTCGATGTCTATGTGATGTCGATGTCTACATGATGTCCGTGTCTATGTGATGTCGATGTCTATGTGATATCGATGTCTATATGATCTCCGTGTGTATGTGATATCGATGTCTATATGATCTCCGTGTGTATGTGATATCGATGTCTATATGATCTCCGTGTGTATGTGATGTCGATGTCCGTGTCTATGTGGTGTCCGTGTCTATGTGATGTCGATGTCCGTGTCTATGTGATGTCCGTGTCTATGTGATGTCTGTGTCCGGGTCTAAGTGATGTCCGTGTCTATGTGATGTCGATGTCCGTGTCTATGTGATGTCCGTGTCTATGTGATGTCCGTGTCTATGCGATGTCGATGTCCGTGTCTATGTGATGTCCGTGTCTATGTGATGTCAATGTCCGTGTCTATGTCGATGTCCGTGTATATGCGATCTCGATGTCCGTGTCTATGTGATGTCCGGGTCTGTGTGATGTCCGTGATAGTTGTCCGTGTCTATGTGATGTCCGTGTCTATGTATGTATGTCCGTGTCTATGTGATGTCCGTGTCTATGTGATGTCCGGTCTATGTGGTCCGTGTCTATGTGATGTCCGTGTCTATGTGATGTCCGTGTCTATGTGATGTCCGTGTCTATGTGATGTCGTGTCTATGTGATGTCCGGTCCTATGGATGTCCGGCTATGGTGATGTCCGTGTCTGATGTGATGTCCGTGTCTATGTGGTCCGGCTATGTGTCCGTGCTATGTGATGCCCGTGTATGTGTGATGTCTGTCTAGTGAGTCCGTTCTATGTGATGTCCGTGTATGTTTATGCCGTTGACTGTGATTGTCGATTCCGTGTCTATGTGATTCTGTCCTGTCTGTCGTCCGTGTCTATGTGATGTCCGTGTCTATGTGATGTCCGTGTCTATGTAGTCCGTGTCATGTGCTCCGTGTCTATGTGATTCCGTGTCTGGATGTCCGTGTCTATGTTTGTTGTCCTTGTCTATGTGATGTCGATGTCCGTGTCTATGGATGTTCGTGTCTATGTGATTCCGTGTCTATATGATTCGATGTCCGTGTCTATGTGATGTCCGCGTCTATGTATGTCCGTGTCTATGTGATGTCCATGTCTATGTGATGTCCGTGTCTTTGTGAAGTCCGTGTCTATGTGATTCCCGTGTTTATGTGATGTCCGTGTCTATGGTGTCCGTGTCTATGTGATGTCCGTGTCTATGTGATGTCCGTCTCTATATGATGTCCGTGTCTATGTGATGTCCGAGGCTATGTGATGTATGTGTCTATGTGATGTCCGTGTCTATGTGATGTCTTGTCTATGTGATGTATGTGTCTATGTGATGTTATGCGTCTATGTGATGTCCGTGTCTATATGATGACCATGTCCTGTGTCTATGTTAATGTCTGTGTCTATGTGATGTCCGTGTCTATGTGATGTCCGTGTCTATGTGATGTCTATGTCTATGTGATGTATGTGTCTATGTGATGTCCGTGTCTATATGATGTCCATGTCTGTGTCTATGTGATGTCCGTATCTATGTGATGTGTGTGTCTATGTGATGTATGTGTCTATGTGATGTCCGTGTGTATGTGATGTCCGTATCTATGTGATGTATGTGTCTATGTAATGTCCGTGTGTATGTGATGTCAGTGTCTATGTGATGTCCGTGTCTATGTGATGTATGTGTCTATGTGATGTCCGTGTCTATGTGATGTCCGTGTTTATGTGATGTCGATGTCCATGTCTATGTGATGTCCTTGTCTATGTGATGTCCGTGTCTATGTGATGTCCGTGTCTATTTTATGTCCGTGTCTATGTGATGTCCGTGTCTGTGTGATGTCCGTGTCTATGTGATGTCCATGTCTATGTGATGTCGATGTCCGTGTCTATGTGATGTCAATGTCTATGTGTTGTCGATGTCTATATGGTGTCCGTGTGTATGTGATGTCGATGTCTATGCGATATCGATGTCCGTGTCTATGTGATGTCGATGTCCGTGTCTATGTGATGTCGATGTCTATATGATTTCCGCGTGTATGTGATGTCGATGTCTATATGAAGTCGATGTATATATGATGTCGATGTATATATGATGTCGATGTCTATATGATGTCGATGTCTATGTGATGTCGATGTCTACATGATGTCCGTGTCTATGTGATGTCGATGTCCATGTCTATGTGGTGTCCGTGTCTATGTGATGTCTGTGTCCGTGTATATGTGACGTCCTTGTCTATGTGATGTCGATGTCCGTGTCTATGTTATGTCCGTGTATATATGTGATGTCCGTGTCTATGTGATGTCCGTTTCTATGTGATGTCCGTGTCTATGTGATGTCCGTGTCTATGCGATGTCGATGTCCGTGTCTATGTGATGTCCTTGTCTATGTGATGTCCGTGTCTATTGATGTTTGTGTATATGTTGATGTCAATGCCCGTGTCTATGTGACGTCCGTGTCTATATGATGTCGATGTCCGTGTCTATGTGATGTCGATGTATATATGATGTCGATGTCCGTGTCTATATGATGTCGATGTATATATGATGTCGATGTATATATGATGTCGATGTCTATATGATGTCGATGTCTATGTGATGTCGATGTCTATGTGATGTCCGTGTGTGTGATGTCGATGTCTATGTGATGTCGATGTTTATGTAATGTCGATGTCCGTGTCTATGTGATGACGATGTCTATGTGATATCGATGTCTATATGATGTCCGTGTGTATGATGTTGATGTCTATGTGATGTCGACGTCTATGTAATGTCGATCTCCGTATGTATGTGATGTCGATGTCCGTGCCTATGTGATGTCGATGTCCGTGTCTATGTGATGTCCGTGTCTTATGTGATGTCCGAGACTGTGTGATTTCCGTACGTATGTGATGTCAATGTCCGTGTCTATGTTATGTCCGTGTCTATGTGATGTCCGTGTGTATGTTATGTCCGTGTCTATGTGATGTCCGTTTCTATGTGATGTCGATGTCCGTATCTATGTGATGTCCGTGTCTATGTGATGTCCGTGTCTATGTGATGTCCGTGTCTATGTGATGTCGATGTCCGTGTCTATGTGATGTCCGTGTCTATGTGATGTCCATGTCTATGTGATGTCGATGTCCGTATCTATGTGATGTCCGTATCTATGTGATGTCCGTGTCTATGTGATGTCCGTGTCTATGTGATGTCCGTGTCTATGTGATGTCCGTATCTATGTGATGTCCGTGTCTATGTGATGTCCGTGTCTATGTGATGTCGATGTGATGTCCGTGTCTATGTGATTTCCGTGTCTATGTGATGTCCGTGTCTATGTTATGTTCGTGTCTATGTGATGTCCGTGTCTATGTGATGTCAATGTCCGTGTCTATGTGACGTCCGTGTCTATGTGATGTCGATGTCCGTGTCTATGTGATGTCCGTGTCTATGTGATGTCCGTGTCTATGTGATGTCAATGCTCGTGTCTATGTGACGTCCGTGTCTATGTGACGTCCGTGTCTATGCGATGTCCGTGTCTATGTGATATCATGTGCTTTGCCAACCTGTCACACACAGACCATGTCCTGTCTATATGATATAATGTGCTTTGCCAGTCTGTCACACACAGACCATGTCCTTGTCTATGTGATGTCCGTGTCTATATGATATAATGTGCTTTGCCAATCTGTCACACAGACCATGTCCGTGTCTATATGATATAATGTGCTTTGCCAATCTGTCACACACAGACCATGTGGGGATGTACTAGTCTTCAGCCTTCAAAACTCCACTGTTGTTATTGATGATGTTGTTTTTGTGGGTGTTGTTATTGTGGGTGTTGTTACTTGAGTTGTTGTTGGTAATGTTGCAGAGATTGTTGATGATGTTGCTTTTATAGTTGTTGAAGTTACTGTTGTTACAGCTGGTGTTTACTTCAGATGTGTACTGCAGATATATTCAAGTGGCTGCAGTTTGAATGTTTTGCTCTTAATGTACCAGCCAAGCCGTGCTCGTGTACATAGTAAGAAAAACAAATTAATGCTAAACTTCATTTTACCAGGGCTGTGGAGCCATTGTTCAACTTTTCTCAGATAATGGCGACGACTAAGGGGGCCTTTGTGCAGGTTCAAAATCGCTGGGCATTGTAAGATTGAACAGAGTAGGCTTAGCATGCCACTGTTAATACAACATTTTAAAATGAAGAAGCTTACCCACAAAATAGATCCTTAGCATGAGTCATGCTGCCATACACACATCGATATCCTCGTCGATGCTACGCAGTTCGTGCACCGTGCTAAGATGCTCTTGTGTGGCTATGGGAGGAGACTGATCCACCTACAGTGATGCTAGTGTTCACTGAAAGTAATCCATTACAATCCAACCACACCAGCGTAACCAGCAATCTAAAGTCTTCGATTGTGTCTCAGTTCTAGCCATATGCGTGTCATGTCTTCAGTTAGACACTTTGATAAATTGCCCACTTTCAAATGTTGATCTACATCTCAATCTTGTTATCCCCCACTGAGTACATTCATTATCTTTGAGAAATATTTGAATCCGTTTTGGCAAGCAAAAGAGGGCAGACTAAACAAGACTGTAAAGTGCCGCAACCATTGAGGCAAAAAGAGAGAAGAACGGTGAGACAGGAATGTAAATAGTTATCACAACATCAAAACAATTCTGGAAGGAAGCAGTAACCTCATCTACTAGAGTCAGACGCACTGTTACCCATATAATCTAATGTGACACAGAAAACACACAGCCCAGACAAATAGAGATGCTTTTATCCTGACACCAGTGGCTTGACTGATTTGATCAGATCGTCACCCAGAAATGGAACACGAGAAGCCATAAGCCTTGCCAGAGCCCAGCAGGCCAGTTTGGATATTGAAAGTTAAACCTGTCTCAAACACTGTAATTACTTTATTTTGCTAGAAATTTTATTGTTTTCTACCAATTTGGACGAATAACTGGGGCTTCTATCACATGGCTCACCATGGGATGGCCTTAGTGGTATGTGCGTGTTTAGTGTTTAGATGCGATGAATGTCTGTCTAGTCTTCTGTCTATTAGTTCTCTTGTTTACTTCTGCGGACTAGTTCTCTTGCTCAGTGCTGTGCATTAGTTCTCTTGTGTACTTCTGAGCATTAGTTCCCTTGTTTACTTCTGCCTATTAGTTCTGTTATTTACTACTATCTATTAGTTCTCTTGTTTCTTTCTGTACATTAGTTTCATTGTTTACTTCTGTATTGTAGTTCTCTTGTTTCTTTCTTACATTAGTTCCCTTGTTTACTTCTGTGTATTTGTTCTCTTGTGTAGTTCTGTGTATTAGTTCTCTTGTTTCCTTCTTACATTAGTTCTCTTGTTTACTTCAGTGTATTAGTTCTCTTGTTTACTTCTGTATTTTAGTTCTCTTGTTTCTTTTTTACATTAGTTCCCTTGTTTACTTCTGTTTTTTAGTTCTCTTGTTTCTTTCTTACATTAGTTCCCTTGTTTACTTCTGAGTATTAGTTCTCTTGTTTACTTCTGTGCATTAGTTCTCTTGTTTACTTCTGTGTATTAGTTCTCTTGTTTACTTATGTGGATTAGTTATCTTGTTTACTTATGTGGATTAGTTATCTTGTTTACTTCTGAGTATTAGTTCTCTTGTTTACTTCTGTGTATTAGTTCTCTTGTTTACTTCTGTGTATTAGTTCTCTTGTTTCTTTCTTACATTAGTTCCATTGTTTACTTCTGTGCATTAGTTCTCTTGTTTACATCTGTGTATTAGTTCTCTTGTTAACTTCTGTGTACTAGTTCTCTTGTTTACTTCTGTGTAATAGTTCTCATGTTTACTTCTGTGTATTAGTTCCTTGTTTACTTCTGTGTTATAGTTCTCTTGTTTCTTTCTTACATTAGTTCCCTTGTTTACTTCTGTATTTTAGTTCTCTTGTTTCTTTCTTACATTAGTTCCCTTGTTTACTACTGTATTTTAGTTCTCTTGTTTCTTTCTTACATTAGTTCCCTTGTTTACTTCTGTATTTTAGTTCTCTTGTTTCTTTCTTACATTAGTTCCCTTGTTTACTTCTGAGTATTAGTTCTCTTGTTTACTTCTGTGTATTAGTTCTCTTGTTTACTTCCGTGTATTAGTTCTCTTGTTTACTTCTGTGTATTAGTTCTCTTGTTAACTTCTGTGTATTAGTTCTCTTGTTTATTTCTTACATTAGTTCCATTGTGTACTTCTGTGCATTAGTTCTCTTGTTTACATCTGTGTATTAGTTCCCTTGTTTACTTCTGTGTACTAGTTCTCTTGTTTACTTCTTACATTAGTTCCCTTGTTTACTTCTGTGTATTAGTTCCCTTGTTTACTTCTGTATTTTAGTTCTCTTGTTTCTTTCTTACATTAGTTCCCTTGTTTACTTCTGTATTTTAGTTCTCTTGTTTCTTTCTTTCATTAGTTCCCTTGTTTACTTCTGTATTTTAGTTCTCTTGTTTCTTTCTTACATTAGTTCCCTTGTTTACTTCTGTATTTTAGTTCTCTTGTTTATTTATGTCAATTAGTTCTCTTGTTTCTTTCTGTACATTAGTTCTCCTGTTTAGTTCTGTCTATTAGTTCTCTTGTTTACTTATGTGTATTAGTTCTATTATTAGGTCATATCATAGTTCTCCTTTTTATTTCTGTAGATTAGTTCTGTTATTAATTATGTGTATTAGTCCTATTATATTATTCCGTGTATTTGTTCACTTGCTTAATCCTGTGTATTAGTTCTCTTGTTCATTGATGAGCATACATTCGCTTGTGTACATCTTCATATTAGTTCTCTTGCCTATGATAGTTCTCAAGTATACTGCTGTGTATAATTTCTCTTTGCTACTTCTTGAATTTTTGCCTGCCTGCCTGCCTGCCTACCTGCCTTCCTGCCTGCCTGCCCGGCCGCCCGCCCTGCCGCCCGGCCGCCCGCCCGCCCGCCCGCCCGGCCGGCCGTCCGTCTGTCTGTCTGTCTGTCTGTCTGTCTGTCTGTCATCTTCCTCGCCTTCCTCCCCAGCTCCATCTTTGCCTCCTCCTCCTTATCGTCTTCTTCTCAAAAACTCAAACTTAACTCAAACTTCTTCCTCTTTTCCTTCTTTTATTTAGTCGTCGTCTATTTCTTTCTCTTCTTCTATTTAGTCGTCTATTTCTTTCTCTTCTTCTATTTAGTCGTCTATTTCTTTCTCTTCTTCTATTTAGTCGTCTATTTCTTTCTCTTCTTCTATTTAGTCGTCTATTTCTTTCTCTTCTTCTATTTAGTCGTCTATTTCTTTCTCTTCTTCTATTTAGTCGTCTATTTCTTTCTCTTCTTCTTATCACAGACTGACACACTGTCTAGTGACCATCATTGTGTTGCCTGCGCGGCAACCTGCACTCGTCGACCGCCACACATCTATAACCGGCTACGTTCAGGTTTCCAATAACGTCGACAATCACTCAATCAATCAATCATGTGCCATGCCGGAAAGCGTGGGCGGTCATGACTCGCCATTTCACTCGATCACCAGAGTCGTGGATCAGCTCAGTGTTCCTGTCTCGTCCATGCCATGTGGACAAGCCATCCAGGTATTTTCCTCTCGGTCTTCCTCTTGGTCTGTTCCCTTCGATCTTGCCAGTTGTCACTAAGTTCTAAAAATGAATGTAATATTCGACAAGGAAAAACAGAACAGTGTACAACCCAGAACATCCACTCTCATCTTCCTTGATGACGAAAAACAACAGGATCTCTGGATCCTAGTCTAAACAGATTGGTTAGCACAAAATCTTGTTCGAAATGAAGGAGCGGGAGTGTACATAGAATACCCAAATAATACTAGAGACACGGCCAGAGTGCCACCAAGAAAGTACTGCCATAACTATGATGCTGAAATCTAGGCAATCAAGATAGCAACAGAGAAATTATTGCATACCAACCATGGTACACAGCCTGTGGTGCTATTGACCGATGCAAAATCTGTATTTGAGGCACTCCTGTCTGGGAAATTGAAAGTATAGAGTGTATTTTTAATGACTGTGGGGTTTTTGAAAATATTGCCGTTCCAAGTTTTGTATTCACACTCTGTGGAGTTCATGCAACATAAAAGGTAAATACAAAACTTGGAACGGCAATATTTTCAAAACCCCCACAGTCATTAAAACTACACCCTGTGCACTACGGATACTACTTTCTGAACTAGGCAGCCAGCGGAAGTTCACCAAAAGTGGATAACATCTCAGAGAAAAGGAAAAGGGGAGATGTGATTAACTGACTAAAGAAGGAGAAATAGAAGAATAATCTTATTTGCCTGTACATACTAGCAACAGAAAATAATGATCAAATAAATCAGAAAGCCACCAACACCAGGTCAAGACGATTATCACCTTATGGAAAGACCAGAAAAGATAATTATTCTACGCCACAGAACAGGCACAATAGATTACACAACCATGTGTAAACGATCTAAGATTGGCGAATCAGTCATGTGTACCTATGGATTGGCACCGCAGACAGGAAATCACATACTCCAGGACTGTCCAAAATACAACATGTGTAGGCAAATCTTCTGGTCTAGAGAAACAACAGGGAAGATAAACTCTATGGACCACTGGGTGAACTAAAAAGGACAGTGAAATTCACGCAAGAGACAACATTGCAGATATAGACACATTTCAAGTAAACGAAAGAAGAGGAAGACTCTTCCTTATTATTTGATTGTTTTCTTAATCGCAACTGACGTGGTTCTGATCAAGGTGTCAAACCAACTCCTACAGCCATCAGTAGCTGAGAGTCCGTGGCTTGTCTGTCCATTCTGTTGCATGAACAGTTTAAGACTGTCGTGTCTGTCTCATGGCCTTCACCTCTGGGCTACTCAATCAGTACAACCAAGTTCAAGACCATATCATGGCCTTGACCTCAGGGCTACACAATCAGTACAACCAAGTTCAAGACCATATCACATGCCTTAGGCAGATTGGGCATACAGTACAGGACTCATAATTGTATAGATCAATGGGCGCTCGTATGATGTAGATATACCGACCGCCTCTATTCTCCAAGACATTTCCTGATACCCATTTAGTGCTGGCTGGACAATGGCGCCAAGGTCAAGTTAAATAGTCGGCCTGGGCTACATAACACTAGTACAGGCATATAACATCAACAGCACCCGAGTCCACAAAGTTGTTCCTTCTCAAGTTAGACTAACACAAACACACAGCCAACAGACTACAAACAGACAAAAAACCACTACAAACCACAGCCAGACATCAAACAGACAACAGACAGATACATCAAACACACAGCAAACAGACAACAGGTACACAATAAACAGACAACAGACAGACAACAAACATACAACAAACACACAACAAGAGAGACAAAACAGATAACAATCCTACAACAAATAAACAAATAAGTAGTAAGAAACACACAGCACACAACAACATACAACAAACGCATGACAAACAGACACAAAAACAGACAATAAACACAAACATACAATAAATAAGACAATCAGACAATAAACAAACAAAAGAAGACTCACCAAACACAAACACGCGAACATATAAAGACTGTGTACTCGTGCCAGTTGTGAAAAGGAGAGTGACTGCGTGTACAGGCGCCCCATCTACAACAGATGGTCAGGGCAGGAGAGTGTCTGTGTGTACAGGCGCCACATCTACAAGAGATGGTCAGGGCAGGAGAGTGTCTGTGTGTACAGACGCCACATCTACAAGAGATGGTCAGGGCAGGAGAGTGTCTGTGTGTACAGACGCCACATCTACAAGAGATGGTCAGGGCAGGAGAGTGTCTGTGTGTACAGACGCCACATCTACAACAGATGGGCAGGGCAGGAGAGTGTCTGTGTGTACAGACGCCACATCTACAAGAGATGGTCAGGGCAGGAGAGTGTCTGTGTGTACAGACGCCACATCTACAACAGATGGGCAGGGCAGGAGAGTGTCTGTGTGTACAGACGCCACATCTACAACAGATGGTCAGGGCAGGAGAGTGTCTGTGTGTACAGACACCACATCTACAACAGATGGTCAGGGCAGGAGAGTGTCTGTGTGTACAGGCGCCACATCTACAAGAGATGGTCAGGGCAGGAGAGTGTCTGTGTGTACAGACGCCACATCTACAAGAGATGGTCAGGGCAGGAGAGTGTCTGTGTGTACAGACGCCACATCTACAACAGATGGGCAGGGCAGGAGAGTGTCTGTGTGTACAGACGCCACATCTACAACAGATGGTCAGGGCAGGAGAGTGTCTGTGTGTACAGACACCACATCTACAACAGATGGTCAGGGCAGGAGAGTGTCTGTGTGTACAGACACCACATCTACAACAGATGGTCAGGGCAGGGCAGGAGAGTGTCTGTGTGTACAGACGCCACATCTACAACAGATGGTCAGGGCAGGGCAGGAGAGTGTCTGTGTGTACAGACGCCACATCTACAACAGATGGTCAGGGCAGGAGAGTGTCTGTGTGTACAGACGCCACATCTACAACAGATGGTCAGGGCAGGGCAGGAGAGTGTCTGTGTGTACAGACGCCACATCTACAACAGATGGTCAGGGCAGGAGAGTGTCTGTGTGTACAGACGCCACATCTACAACAGATGGTCAGGGCAGGGCAGGAGAGTGTCTGTGTGTACAGACGCCACATCTACAAGAGATGGTCAGGGCAGGGCAGGAGAGTGTCTGTGTGTACAGACGCCACATCTACAACAGATGGTCAGGGCAGGGCAGGAGAGTGTCTGTGTGTACAGACGCCACATCTACAACAGATGGTCAGGGCAGGAGAGTGTCTGTGTGTACAGACACCACATCTACAACAGATGGTCAGGGCAGGAGAGTGTCTGTGTGTACAGACGCCACATCTACAAGAGATGGTCAGGGCAGGAGAGTGTCTGTGTGTACAGACGCCACATCTACAACAGATGGTCAGGGCAGGAGAGTGTCTGTGTGTACAGACGCCACATCTACAACAGATGGTCAGGACAGGAGAGTGTCTGTGTGTACAGACACCACATCTACAACAGATGGTCAGGACAGGAGAGTGTCTGTGTGTACAGACGCCACATCTACAACAGATGGTCAGGACAGGAGAGTGTCTGTGTGTACAGACGCCACATCTACAACAGATGGTCAGGGCAGGAGAGTGTCTGTGTGTACAGGCACCACATCTACAACAGATGGTCAGGGCAGGAGAGTGTCTGTGTGTACAGACGCCACATCTACAACAGATGGTCAGGGCAGGGCAGGAGAGTGTCTGTGTGTACAGACGCCACATCTACAACAGATGGTCAGGGCAGGAGAGTGTCTGTGTGTACAGACGCCACATCTACAACAGATGGTCAGGGCAGGGCAGGAGAGTGTCTGTGTGTACAGACGCCACATCTACAAGAGATGGTCAGGGCAGGGCAGGAGAGTGTCTGTGTGTACAGACGCCACATCTACAACAGATGGTCAGGGCAGGGCAGGAGAGTGTCTGTGTGTACAGACGCCACATCTACAACAGATGGTCAGGGCAGGAGAGTGTCTGTGTGTACAGACACCACATCTACAACAGATGGTCAGGGCAGGAGAGTGTCTGTGTGTACAGACGCCACATCTACAAGAGATGGTCAGGGCAGGAGAGTGTCTGTGTGTACAGACGCCACATCTACAACAGATGGTCAGGGCAGGAGAGTGTCTGTGTGTACAGACGCCACATCTACAACAGATGGTCAGGACAGGAGAGTGTCTGTGTGTACAGACACCACATCTACAACAGATGGTCAGGACAGGGAGAGTGTCTGTGTGTACAGACGCCACATCTACAACAGATGGTCAGGACAGGAGAGTGTCTGTGTGTACAGACGCCACATCTACAACAGATGGTCAGGGCAGGAGAGTGTCTGTGTGTACAGACACCACATCTACAACAGATGGTCAGGGCAGGAGAGTGTCTGTGTGTACAGACGCCACATCTACAACAGATGGTCAGGGCAGGAGAGTGTCTGTGTGTACAGACGCCACATCTACAAGAGATGGTCAGGGCAGGAGAGTGTCTGTGTGTACAGACGCCACATCTACAACAGATGGGCAGGGCAGGAGAGTGTCTGTGTGTACAGACGCCACATCTACAACAGATGGTCAGGGGCAGGAGAGTGTCTGTGTGTACAGACACCCACATCTACAACAGATGGTCAGGGGCAGGAGAGTGTCTGTGTGTACAGACACCACATCTACAACAGATGGTCAGGGCAGGGCAGGAGAGTGTCTGTGTGTACAGGACGCCACATCTACAACAGATGGTCAGGGCAGGGCAGGAGAGTGTCTGTGTGTACAGACGCCACATCTACAACAGATGGTCAGGGCAGGAGAGTGTCTGTGTGTACAGACGCCACATCTACAACAGATGGTCAGGGCAGGGCAGGAGAGTGTCTGTGTGTACAGACGCCACATCTACAACAGATGGTCAGGGCAGGAGAGTGTCTGTGTGTACAGACGCCACATCTACAACAGATGGTCAGGGCAGGGCAGGAGAGTGTCTGTGTGTACAGACGCCACATCTACAAGAGATGGTCAGGGCAGGGCAGGAGAGTGTCTGTGTGTACAGACGCCACATCTACAACAGATGGTCAGGGCAGGGCAGGAGAGTGTCTGTGTGTACAGACGCCACATCTACAACAGATGGTCAGGGCAGGAGAGTGTCTGTGTGTACAGACACCACATCTACAACAGATGGTCAGGGCAGGAGAGTGTCTGTGTGTACAGACGCCACATCTACAAGAGATGGTCAGGGCAGGAGAGTGTCTGTGTGTACAGACGCCACATCTACAACAGATGGTCAGGGCAGGAGAGTGTCTGTGTGTACAGACGCCACATCTACAACAGATGGTCAGGACAGGAGAGTGTCTGTGTGTACAGACACCACATCTACAACAGATGGTCAGGACAGGAGAGTGTCTGTGTGTACAGACGCCACATCTACAACAGATGGTCAGGACAGGAGAGTGTCTGTGTGTACAGACGCCACATCTACAACAGATGGTCAGGGCAGGAGAGTGTCTGTGTGTACAGGCACCACATCTACAACAGATGGTCAGGGCAGGAGAGTGTCCTGTGTGTACAGACGCCACATCTACAACAGATGGTCAGGGCAGGGCAGGAGAGTGTCTGTGTGTACAGACGCCACATCTACAACAGATGGTCAGGGCAGGAGAGTGTCTGTGTGTACAGACGCCACATCTACAACAGATGGTCAGGGCAGGGCAGGAGAGTGTCTGTGTGTACAGACGCCACATCTACAAGAGATGGTCAGGGCAGGGCAGGAGAGTGTCTGTGTGTACAGACGCCACATCTACAACAGATGGTCAGGGCAGGGCAGGAGAGTGTCTGTGTGTACAGACGCCACATCTACAACAGATGGTCAGGGCAGGAGAGTGTCTGTGTGTACAGACACCACATCTACAACAGATGGTCAGGGCAGGAGAGTGTCTGTGTGTACAGACGCCACATCTACAAGAGATGGTCAGGGCAGGAGAGTGTCTGTGTGTACAGACGCCACATCTACAACAGATGGTCAGGGCAGGAGAGTGTCTGTGTGTACAGACGCCACATCTACAACAGATGGTCAGGACAGGAGAGTGTCTGTGTGTACAGACACCACATCTACAACAGATGGTCAGGACAGGAGAGTGTCTGTGTGTACAGACGCCACATCTACAACAGATGGTCAGGACAGGAGAGTGTCTGTGTGTACAGACGCCACATCTACAACAGATGGTCCAGGGCAGGAGAGTGTCTGTGTGTACAGACACCACATCTACAACAGATGGTCAGGGCAGGAGAGTGTCTGTGTGTACAGACGCCACATCTACAACAGATGGTCAGGGCAGGAGAGTGTCTGTGTGTACAGGCGCCACATCTACAACAGATGGTCAGGGCAGGAGAGTGTCTGTGTGTACAGGCGCCACATCTACAAGAGATGGTCAGGGCAGGAGAGTGTCTGTGTGTACAGACACCACATCTACAACAGATGGTCAGGGCAGGGCAGGAGAGTGTCTGTGTGTACAGACGCCACATCTACAAGAGATGGTCAGGGCAGGAGAGTGTCTGTGTGTACAGACACCACATCTACAAGAGATGGTCAGGGCAGGAGAGTGTCTGTGTGTACAGACGCCACATCTACAAGAGATGGTCAGGGCAGGAGAGTGTCTGTGTGTACAGACGCCACATCTACAACAGATGGTCAGGGCAGGAGAGTGTCTGTGTGTACAGACGCCACATCTACAAGAGATGGTCAGGGCAGGAGAGTGTCTGTGTGTACAGACGCCACATCTACAACAGATGGTCAGGGCAGGAGAGTGTCTGTGTGTACAGACGCCACATCTAGAACAGATAGTCAGGGTAGGAGAGTGTCTGTGTGTACAGACGCCACATCTACAACAGATGGTCAGGGCAGGAGAGTGTCTGTGTGTACAGACGCCACATCTACAACAGATGGTCAGGGCAGGAGAGTGTCTGTGTGTACAGACGCCACATCTACAACAGATAGTCAGGGTAGGAGAGTGTCTGTGTGTACAGACGCCACATCTACAACAGATGGTCAGGGCAGGAGAGTGTCTGTGTGTACAGACGCCACATCTACAAGAGATGGTCAGGGCAGGAGAGTGTCTGTGTGTACAGGCGCCACATCTACAAGAGATGGTCAGGGCAGGAGAGTGTCTGTGTGTACAGACGCCACATCTACAACAGATGGTCAGGGCAGGAGAGTGTCTGTGTGTACAGACGCCACATCTACAACAGATGGTCAGGGCAGGAGAGTGTCTGTGTGTACAGACGCCACATCTACAACAGATGGTCAGGGCAGGAGAGTGTCTGTGTGTACAGGCGCCACATCTACAAGAGATGGTCAGGGCAGGAGAGTGTCTGTGTGTACAGACGCCACATCTACAACAGATGGTCAGGGCAGGAGAGTGTCTGTGTGTACAGACGCCACATCTACAAGAGATGGACAGGGCAGGAGAGTGTCTGTGTGTACAGACGCCACATCTACAACAGATGGTCAGGGCAGGAGAGTGTCTGTGTGTACAGACACCACATCTACAACAGATGGTCAGGGCAGGAAAGTGTCTGTGTGTATAGACGCCACATCTAGAAGAAATGTTCAGGACCAAATAGGTTGTGGAGCAATGATTGAGGGCGTGAGTGGGGCAAAGGTCAAGCAACATGAATACACAATCCTGTCTATAAGATAACACCGATTGACTGCGCTGTACTTCTAGGCTGAGCGCTTGTGGTCCAGTGGCTAGTAGGCTGGCCTGCCGGGCTGATGGTCATACGTTCCAGTATGTTTGAATCCCTAATTCTGTTTAAAAATTAGACTGGGCTTCCGGGTCGGCGCAGCATGAAATGGGTGCTAGGATACACTCTGGGAAGTAAAGGGGTACACTCACCAGGTGATCTAGCGAGCACCGATTGATCTATACTCACCACGTGATCTAGGGAGCACCGGTTGGTCTATACGCACCACGTGATCTAGCGAGCACCGATTGGTCTATACAAACATGCGACTAGCACCATATACTGAATAAGTCACTAGGTGTGGAACATGGTCCGTCACGTGACTGATTGACATCCTTTGCCAGAAGTAAACAACAAACAAGCAACACAGCCTGACCAAACAACGGAGTGCATTTTATTGTCAGAATGTACGATGTAACACTAACACTGCAGCACAGGGGACGTGTCCGTGTGTGGCCCCGTCTGTCCCACCTGATGTGACAGAGTCTGGGTAATGATAGTTGCAGTGACCAGCTGGTTACACGAGCCTCTTACTCCGTCCTAGACCACGATCGTTCCTGCTAGCACCAAACCGTCCCTGATGACGTCAGTCGCTGGTTGAGTTGTGTGGTTCAACGTACGTCACATGTACAGCACACTCACGGTTTCTATTGCTCCACACATAAGGGACGTTCCACACGCATGAATACAGCCCTTCCCCTCCCCCCACACCCACACACAAAGACATCCCCTACACATGAAGATAGCCTCACTCACAGAGACAACACGACACACAAAGACAGCTCCCTAAACAAAGAGAGCTCGACACACGAAGACAGCTCCACAAATGAAGACAGACAGAACGACTAGACATGTAGGATAGTACCCGTCATTACTGTATTCATTGTTTGGTACGTCGACCGACACAAGAGTCACATCGGACAGTATATGCAAGTACACACATTCACACATCTCTCCCTGGTCGCCCCAATATTAAACCAAGAATACGAACTCCCTTATTATAGCTTACAAGTACCCACATTCACACATCTCTCCCTGGTCGCCCCAATACTAAATTTTAAAAAAAATGGAACTCCACGTACTAGCTCACAAGTACACACGTCCCTCTCTGGCCATCGCTGCACTATTGGTCTGTTGTCTAGTCTCAGGTATATGATGACTGCTTTACTAACCTACTCTTGCCTTTAATCCTAGGCACGTGGGTTTGCATTCTAAGGAGAGATGAATCCCCTGGGTTGAGTCGTATCTATGTCTGTTTTGTGTGTGTGTGTGTGTGTGTTGTGTATCTGTGTGTGTTTTGTGTGTGTGTTGTGTATCTGTGTGTGTTTTGTGTGTGTGTGTGTGTTGTGTATCTATGTGTGTTTTGTGTGTGTGTGTGTTGTGTATCTATGTGTGTTTTGTGTGTGTGTGTGTGTTTTGTGCTCTCATGAGGTCTCCCTGAAGCTCTATGTCCACATTCTGTTTGTTTACATGCATTTATGGGTGGATGACTGGGTTACATTTGATTAAGTTTTATTCTTATAACATGTCTAGTTCTATCAACACGATGCATGATGTAAAACCTGTCGTATATCTGGTGTCGTCATGTGCGTTCTATCTCCCTGAAAACCCCAGAAGCCTTTCTCGAACACTCCATCTTACACGTGACCAATTTTAGCATTGGTAGAACGGTAGAAAAAAAAATATCAATTAAAACACACACACACACACACACATACACACACACACGCGCGCACACACACACACACACGTACACACAAAACACACACGTACACACAAAACAGACACACAACACACACACAATCCAAAGTAAAAGAAAACATAACTAATTGACCTAATCGATGCCCGCAACGTTACCAATACGGTTCTTGATCACAAGAACACAAACAGGACATATCAAGGTCTTCACGGACAGGTACAGCATGGAGTTGGTCTAGGTTGTGTCCAACTACAACCCCAACCTACCTAACTGTTGACTTTGTATACCATCACATCTGATTGCAGTCATTACCTGTCCAGCTCACACAATATGAAACATCACGTGCAATGTATGCACTCAAGCAACATTTATACACACATCCACCAATGTCCACTTGTCGGATCTGCCCTGATCTGTGGCACAGCCTGTCTTGCTGTCTTCTAGACAGCCAGCACCTGCTGTCAGGTCCCCGTGTTTGTAGACTTTGACAATCGTCTCCTCGATGCATTAGTTCTATTCCTTCAGGATGTAACATCGATTAAAAGACGATTAACGAAACCTAACTGCAAATAAAGTATTTATACAGACGTGCAGATGTACGAGTGTCGTGGCTTGTATTCTCCGGCCCAGGAATATTGCCGCAGTCAACTTTTCCAATGGGAATCACTGGGAATCACAGCACGGAAGTGAAACTACATCTGCCAGTCCGCGGAGTTAGTCTCGCCACGTCCACAGATAGTTACATTGCAGATAATGTAATGACACTGAAGAAATAAAATACCAGTCGACGATGAAGCTACCGTAGCACAGGGTTGCTCATGTTGGTAGCAAGAGGTTATGTTGAACATATATACACATGATAGTTAGTACAACCAGCAGGCCAGCCTGCCAGGGCTCTGTGGGACTGCTCGCTGCCTGGCTGTTGGTGCCCTGTCGGTTCATGTTGACTAGTCTGGATTTGGTGCCGTCAGACGAGTCAGCGGACCCGTCCTTTTCTGTTCCTAGGAAGAAATAAGAACATGTTAGACTGGAATATTTATGGTTCACTTATTTGATGTCAACATCCCCTATTTGTATTATTAATTTCATATTGTTGTTACCAAACTGAATGGAGAAATTAGACGTAGACAGTCAAGAGAGTTTGGACACGTTATGACAAGAAATGAATGAGAACACTTAGTGACAACTGCAAGATTGAGGGGGAAAGAACAAAGGAAATACATAAAAATAAATATCAGTTTTATCACATGGCACAATTGAGACAAATCAAATCAAATCAAATCAAATCAACTTTATTAGGGTCACAAATTGGGCGCGCAGGCCCGTCTTACATTCGGCCCTTCCAATCACTCGTCTTTCGTTCATCAAGAGCATTATACATTTACATAGGAAGAAAAATAAACATTGTGAAATGAATGTTGTAAACATAAACAAGGCTAATTACCATGTGATGAGGCCCATCTCCCACCTATCCATACATCACCCCACCCACACAACCCCCAACTACCCACACACACGCGCACCAAGGGATACATACACACCCCCACCTACCGACCCATCCCCCTCCCGCACATCCCCCACCCACACACACTGCCCTCACCTGATCCCCCAACCAAAACACACTCGCCACCCACAAACATTCCCCCACCAACCCACACATCCCACGCCCATCCACATACACATCCTAACCCACACATCCTCTTCCCACCCACACCTCAAACCACCCATCCCCCAGCCACATCTCTATCGACAACATATTCCCCACCCATGCACACAATCCCCCACCAACCCACACATCGCACATCCACTCACACATCCCCAAACCATACACACACATCCCCACCAACTAACATGTCCCCCCCCCCCCCCCACACACACACACATCTCCCTAACCACCCATACATCCCCAATCCACTCACACACACCCCACCACCCACACATACAACTTCCACCCACCCACACATGCCATAACCTAATCCCCCACCACACAATCCCCCACCCGCACATCACATACACCCCCTACCACGCACTATTCCCAACCCACACACCACACACACACATCCCTTACCAACACATCCCCACTTACACACCACACACATATCCCCCACCCAGATACCACACAATATTCCCACCCACACCCACACAGATACCCTTACCCATCCACCCCACATACCCCCACTCATCATTCATTGGCACCTTGCCGTCTTGACAGACGATAGTTTGTGCTTTAAAAAGGCATAATAACTTTTAACTATGGCGGTAGCGAGTGTGACTGATAAGGCCAATTTGCGCTGTAAATGTCCGTTCACAGTGGGTGCATGTGAACACGTGGTCATTTCCACCATCATGCACCATCTTACGTCTCAAACGCTTGGTGTGTGACTTTTCTGCAATAATTTTCTCCTTTGACTTTATTCCATTTCTGATATTTGCCCTCCATGCAACACGTTCATCGGCGACTTGCTCCCAATGTGCATTATCAATGCCTGTATCAATCATGTCCCGCTTACACACATCTTTGTATCGTAGTAGAGGCCGACCCTGAGATCTCTTACCCATCTGTAATTCACCAAAAAAGATATCCTTTGGTATTCTACCATCATCCATCCTCCTAAGATGTCCTATCCATCTAAGTCTACGAAGACTGAGCATGGAATAAACTGTCACACAACCTGATCTTTCCAATACTTCAGTATTTGTGATTTTGTCTTGCCACTTAATACCAAGAATTCTTCGCAGACACCGCATATGAAAGCTGTTTAAATTGTTTTCTTGGTGTGAGTAAGTTGTCCAGGTTTCACTGCCATAGAGAAGAGTACTAAGGACACAGGCTTGATAGACAAGGACTTTTGTTTTGGCAGTAAGCTTCCTGTTCTCCCAGACTCTTTTTCTTAACCTGTTCATTGTTGTTGCTGCCTTACCAATCCGGATGTTGATTTCCTGATCTAGGGATAATTTGCTATTTACCACTGATCCTAGATATGTAAAATGGTCTACTATCTCTAGTTCGGCGTCGTCAATAAAGATTGATGGTACCCCATGTGCACCTTGTGACATAATCTGTGTCTTCTTTTTGCTAATTGTTAAACCAAATTCAGAACAAGCATTGGAGAATGCAGATAGTAGACATTGCAATTCTTCCTCAGAGTGGGTCGTAACTGCAGCATCATCTGCAAAAAGCAACTCTCTGATCAGTACCCTCCTAATTTTGGTCTTGGCCTTCAATCTCTGAGCATTGTAGAGGCCGCCATCTGAGCGTGAGTGAATGTATATACCACCATCCTGATCACGAAATGCATATTTCAGTAGAAGTGAAAAGTATATTCCAAAGAGGGTGGGAGCTAGTACACAACCTTGCTTAACTCCACTCTTGATTTCAAATTCTTCAGAAGTTGCACCATCAAACTTGATTATACCCTTCATGCCTGTGTGGAACGATTCCACAATGGACAGAAGAGTTGGTGGGCAGCCAATCTTCTTTAGTGCCTTGAACAAACCCTCACGACTGACCAAATCAAATGCCTTTGTGAGGTCGATGAAGGCAATAAACAGTGGTTGATTCTGTTCACGGCATTTTTCTTGCATTTGTCGCAATGAGAATATCATATCAGTGGTCGACCGGTTCTGTCGAAAGCCACACTGTGATTCGGGGTAGACTTGATCTCCTAGGACTTGAAGTCTGCGCAGAACAATTCTGGCAAATACTTTTCCAACAATACACAGAAGTGAGATACCCCTATAGTTGTTGCAGTCGCTCCGATCGCCCTTGTTCTTGTACAGTGTTATGATGCTTGAATCTTTGAAATCCTGTGGGACTTGTCCTTCACGCCAGCATAGCTCTATTAGCTGGTGGATCTGTATAGTGAGTGTGTCTTGCCCACTCCTGATAACCTCTATTGGAATCCCATCCTTACCTGGAGCCTTGCCAGATGCAAGTTCATTTATAGCACACTTAACTTCTGTTATGGTGGGAAGTGTGTCCAGGTGGTCAAGAGTTGGTAGAGCCTCTATGGCGTTGAGGGCATCATCCGCTAGTTTGGTCTCACTTGAGTAAAGCTCCAAATAGTGCTCTACCCATCTGTCCATCTGCTGTTTCTTATCAGTGATGACTTCTCCAGTCAAGGTTTTCAATGGTGCACTTCTTTTGATCACTGGACCACAGGCTTTCTTTATTCCTTCATACATGCTTCTTATGTCTCCCTTATCACTTGCGATTTGAATGGACTCACATAACTTGATCCAATAATCATTTGCACACTGCCTGGCAGCCTTTTGCACATCCTTCCTAGCTTGCCTTAGCTCACTCAGAGTGTTACGCGTTGGTCTTTCCTTGTTTCTTAAGAGAGCTTTCTTCTTCTTATCAATCAAGGGCTGCAGAGTCTCGCTGTTGGCCGCAAACCAGTCCTGCCTCTTATGATCCACAGTGCCGTAAACCCTTACGGCAGTTTTACAAAGAGTTTCCTTAATTTGACCCCACTTTTCATTTACTGTACAATTTTCTGGTGTATCAGTGAAAGCGTCTTCAAGATGCTGTTGAAACTGAAAGCACTTTTCAGGATCATGAGTGTTAATAATATTAATCCTGGGGCTAGATTTGTGCTTAGCTGTGTAGATTCTCTTTGGTCTCAGTCTAACCCTTGCAACAACCAAAGAATGATCCGTATCACAGTCAGCACTGTGGTAACTACGAGTCAATGATATATGGTTCAGATGTTGTCTCCGTGTGATGATGAAGTCCAGCTGGTGCCAATGGCCGGATCTTGGATGTTTCCATGTGACCTTATGCATCTCTTTTGTTTTAAAAAAAGAGTTTGTAATACATAGGTCATTACTGGTGCAATGCTCCAGCAGCCTTTGCCCATTTTCATTCATGCGACCGATGTTGTATTTTCCAAGGCACACTGGCCATGAACTTGAGTCCTTGCCCACACGAGCATTGAAATCACCGAGCATATAAATGTAGTCGGATTTTGGAACTGCCTTGATCACAGAGTCTAACTCCTCATAGAGCAAATCCTTCACATCATCAGAGGAATCGAGTGTCGGTGCATATGCAGTAATAATGGTGGCAAACCCACAAGAGGTTGCCAAGCGCAGGGATAATAGTCTTTCATTTCCTCCTGCTGGAATTTCAATCATTCCCAGTAGCGAATTCTTCACTGCAAAGCCCACACCGTGTTGCCTTTTTTCTGCCTGCCCTTTACCCTTCCAGAAAAAGGTGTAGTTGTTTTCCCTGAGTGACCCTTCCTCAGCGAGGCGAGTCTCCTGCAGGCCAGCAATATCAATGTTAAGACGATTGAGTTCAGCATCAATCACAGCCGTTTTTCTCACATCGTCAATATTGGTCAAGTCAGTGGAAAATCCTGGACACATGGTTCTCACGTTCCAGGTTGCAAGCCGTAGCTTGAGGTTTCTATTTATATTTTTGTTTGTACCTGGTGCATTGGTTTTACAGCCTGCGATTCATATTTTGTCCTAGCCCCAAGCACCCATTGAAGCAGGCAGGCTGTGGCGGATCAGCACCTAATTGGCTGGGGGCTGCCCAGCTTGAGGCGGGCGGTAGCTGATCAGTGACACCTATAGGTGTCTCCCACCGTCAGAGGCAACGCGTGGCGCCCCATGTCTACGCCAACTGACAAGGACTTATAACCCGTAACAGTTGCCTCTCGCTTTGATTCCGAGACCAGTTAAGACCAGGGATGGAGTTATTGCCTCTCCATAGCACAAAGCCTGGGCTAAAATATAGAGATCATGTGTTGCCCATGCAGCATGATCCCTCTCTCGGCCTGCCTAGTTCACTCCAGAGGAAAGGTAACACCCCTACATCTGGAACAAGACAAGCTGCAGAAGCTGCCGGATCAGCAAAGCAATGCTCTAACTGTCCGCCTGTCGGAGCTTCGATCCTAGACCAGTCGCCAACCAAGGCTTAGGGCCTGGTCTGCCCTGCCATGACAATTTTGTCTTTAGCTTGCATTTCCTCGCACCAGGGTAAGGCTTGTACCCTCCCAATTGCGCTCTTCCGCCATACCCCCACTCACACACCACAAAAATCCCCCCCACACACACACACATACCTCACCCACACAATATCCCCAACCAACACACCACACACCTCTCCCCACCCACACACGCATTCCCTACCCGTCCACCAACAGACACTCACTCACGCAAACATCCTCCACTACGCACCCACACACCCCCACACACCCACCCCCAACCAAACATCTCTCGATCACAATACCCCTACCCACACACACCCTCCATCCACTCACACATCCCACACCAACACATACAACTCCCTCACCCACCTACACACCCCTAAGCCACTCACACACCCCCACCCACACATTCCCCATCCACACACACATCTCCCACCCACACACCCCACATACTTCCCCCAACCACCACAATCCCCTACTCACCCACACATATACCCCACCCATACGCACATTCCCCGCACCCATCACACACATCCCCCACACCACACACTACCTCCACCCGTACCACCACAAACATACCCTCCACCCACACATCATTCACATATCCCCCACCAACACACAGCATGCATATCTCAAACCCACACACCATACACTTCTTCCCACCCGCCCTTGCATCCCCAATCCACCCAACACAATCCCCTACCCACACAACCCCGCCTCCCACACATACTTCCTCAAACCATCCACACATCTCCACCCACATAAACACATCCCCCGCATCCGTCCCATACACATATCCTCCACCCATACACACATCCCCCACACCCATTCCAACACCCCTACTTTCACCCCCACACATCCATCCACACATCCCACCAACACCCACAAATACCACTACCCACCAAAACCCACACACACCAACCCATCCAAATGCATACCCACACCCACACAACCCCCACCCACACATATCCCCACACTCACACACATCCTCCACATACACTCACACTTCCTCACATCTAGACACATACAAAATGTCTCACGTTAGTATTCACATACACTGACACCTGTCATGAGCAGTCTCATAAAAATGTTAAACATGGAGAAAAATGTGTACATAAAATGTATGTGACGTAAAAATAGTGATGCTCTCTCTCTCTCTCTCTCTCTCTCTCTCTCTCTCTCTCTCTCTCTCTCACACACACACACACACACATGAGTTTATATTATGCATGATAAAATCAAATGGTATTTAACTGATAATATGACAGATGAGAATACACAAACATATGGATTCGCGTGTTACATAACATGCGTGTTACACGACATGCATCTGCTCAGCTCTCTCTCTCTCTCTCTCTCTCGCTCTCTCTCTCTCTCTCTCTCTCTGTATTCTTTCATATACACACACTCACACGCATGCGCACGCTCACACACACACTAACACATCAACTCTCCCACTGTCTCACTCTCTAACACACAATCCTTCACACACACACACACACACACTCTATCTCAATCACACTCTCTCACACATACACATACACATGCACATGAACGCATGCACGCACGCACACACTCCCTCACTCACTCTCACACATACACGTACGAATGCATGCACTGACACATTCCCCCACCATTTCTCGCTCAATCACTCTCTCCACACACACGCATGCACGTGCACACACACGCATTCACTCTCTCCCTCTCTCTGACACCCACTTTCTCTTTCTCTCTCTCTCTCTCTCTCTCTCTCTCTCTCTCTCTCTCTCTCTCTCTCTCTCTCTCTCTAGCTCGCTCCCATACGCACACACATATATAGTGAACAATTATAGTTAAACAATTATAATGAACAATTATACTGAACAATTATACCAGTAAATGAATTATGGTGGCATATAGTCGGTATGGATTAAGTATTGAAAGAGTTTTCGGTTAAATGTGTAGGGACTCATTGGAGTTTTCAGATCTGGAGGCAGATCATTCCATAAGTGAGCACCAGAATAGGCGAAACATGTTTTGTATAGGTCCAATCTAGGCTTTGAGACATGTAACAAATTTAGGCGCTTGCTGTTCATTGCATTAGATTGAATCAGCGGCAGAAGATACTCTGGGGTATTTTGAGATATAATTTTATTCACTAATTTGGCTTTGTTGAAAAGGAAGCGCTTTGTAGTGGTAGAAGTCTTAGATGACTGTACAAAATATTACTTTCAACGTGCTTTATGCCAGAAACCAGACGAATAGCGCGGTTTTGTAGAGAACATAGTCGTTTTAAATTAGATTTAGGGCAACCATCCCAAACTGTGGAACAGTAATCGAGATGTGATTGGATATAGCATGTATAGAATATTTTTCGTGTGCTTTCGTCCAGGAAGTGCTGAATTTTAGCAAGTTGGTAAACTTTTTGTGCTATTTTCTTGGTAAGAGCGTGAACATGAGAGCTCCAGTTCAAAATGGCTGTCTATTAAAAGCCCTAGTGTTTTATGTTCAGTCACATTAACTATAGGTAACGTGCCCATGCGGAGTTCGAGCGGTGATCCAGTTATGGCTAGTGTCTGTAGTTTTTGTCTGGTCGTTATTAGCATGGATTTGGTTTTGTCGATGCTAATTTGCATGCGGTTTTCATTGCTCCATCTAGTAAGATTATCAAGTTCCTTTTGTAAAGAATTCTCTAATTCACTACGGTTTTCTTGACTAGTATATATAGTACAGTCGTCTGCAAATAGATCACAAGTTGTATTGATATATAAAGGAAGATCATTAATATAAACTGCAAAAAGCAGCGGACCTAGTATTGAGCCCTGAGGCACACCAATATTAAGCTGTGTGGGTCTTGATAGACAGTTGTTGAAGGACACGACTTGTTGCCTGTCGGATAGAAATGACGTAATTATGTTCACCATGTTGGTGCTTGCCTTCATTTGCTTTAGTTTTCTAATTAAAATATCGTGATCTACCATATCAAAAGCTTTTTTAAAGTCTACAAACACCGCTCCACAAATTCTACCGTTGTTGATGTTTAAGTGCCAGTTATCGGTCATTTTTGTTAGAGCACTCATTCTCATTGGCACCTTGCCGTCTTGACAGACGATAGTTTGTGCTTTAAAAACGCATAATAACTTTTAACTAAGGCGGTAGCGAGTGTGACTGATAAGGCCAATTTGCGCTGTAAATGTCCGTTCACAGTGGGTGCATGTGAACACGTGGTCATTTCCACCATCATGCACCATCTTACGTCTCAAACGCTTGGTGTGTGACTTTTCTGCAATAATTTTCTCCTTTGACTTTATTCCATTTCTGATATTTGCCCTCCATGCAACACGTTCAGCGGCGACTTGCTCCCAATGTGCATTATCAATGCCTGTATCAATCATGTCCCGCTTACACACATCTTTGTATCGTAGTAGAGGCCGACCCTGAGATCTCTTACCCATCTGTAATTCACCAAAAAAGATATCCTTTGGTATTCTACCATCATCCATCCTCCTAAGATGTCCTATCCATCTAAGTCTACGAAGACTGAGCATGGAATAAACTGTCACACAACCTGATCTTTCCAATACTTCAGTATTTGTGATTTTGTCTTGCCACTTAATACCAAGAATTCTTCGCAGACACCGCATATGAAAGCTGTTTAAATTGTTCTCTTGGTGTGAGTAAGTTGTCCAGGTTTCACTGCCATAGAGAAGAGTACTAAGGACACAGGCTTGATAGACAAGGACTTTTGTTTTGGCAGTAAGCTTCCTGTTCTCCCAGACTCTTTTTCTTAACCTGTTCATTGTTGTTGCTGCCTTACCAATCCGGATGTTGATTTCCTGATCTAGGGATAATTTGCTATTTACCACTGATCCTAGATATGTAAAATGGTCTACTATCTCTAGTTCGGCGTCGTCAATAAAGATTGATGGTACCCCATGTGCACCTTGTGACATAATCTGTGTCTTCTTTTGCTAATTGTTAAACCAAATTCAGAACAAGCATTGGAGAATGCAGATAGTAGACATTGCAATTCTTCCTCAGAGTGGGTCGTAACTGCAGCATCATCTGCAAAAAGCAACTCTCTGATCAGTACCCTCCTAATTTTGGTCTTAGCCTTCAATCTCTGAGCATTGTAGAGGCCGCCATCTGAGCGTGAGTGAATGTATATACCACCATCCTGATCATGAAATGCATATTTCAGTAGAAGTGAAAAGTGTATTCCAAAGAGGGTGGGAGCTAGTACACAACCTTGCTTAACTCCACTCTTGATTTCAAATTCTTCAGAAGTTGCACCATCAAACTTGATTATACCCTTCATGCCTGTGTGGAACGATTCCACAATGGACAGAAGAGTTGGTGGGCAGCCAATCTTCTTTAGTGCCTTGAACAGACCCTCACGACTGACCAAATCAAATGCCTTTGTGAGGTCGATGAAGGCAATAAACAGTGGTTGATTCTGTTCACGGCATTTTTCTTGCATTTGTCGCAATGAGAATATCATATCAGTAGTTAGAGCACTATGGCAAGAATATCTAATACAGTCAATCTGGGTTTCGACCTAAATATTCTTGTTAGAGCACTATGGCAAGAATATTTAGGTCGAAACCCAGATTGACTGTTAATTATTAGATCATTGTTAATTAAATGGTGTAACGCTATTTTATGAATGTGTTTTTCTAGTGGTTTTGATAGCGACGATGGTAAGGAAATAGGTCTATAATTACCCAAAACGCTATTATCGATTGAGCCATTTTTAATTAGCGGAAACACTTTAGCAATTTTAAATGCAGATGGAAAGTAGTTTTTGGCCAGGCACTGGTTATATATGAACGTTAAGGACTCGCTAATGACTGGTGCAGCACAACGAAGAATTCTATTACTGATACCATCTAGGCCGTGTGAGTTTGTTGATTTGAGGTTCAAGAGATATTTATAAACGTCTGCAACAGACATTAACGGAATCTCAGCGGGAATATTTCTGGTGCACTTCTCCTCACAGAATGATGCCAGTGAACTTAAATTACACGATGAGTCTGGTATTGAAGACTTTAGATTCTCTATTTCTGATTGAAAGAACCAACTGAATTCATCGCATGTTATAGAATTTGGTATTGCTGATTCTGTAGGGCGTTTCTTATTGGTTAGCAAGTTAATAGCCTTCCATATATTTGTACTGTTTGAATTATCTACAATCAAATTTTTAAAATGATCTTTTTTTATCCTACGAATTTCATATTTAACTTTATTCCTTAGTCTGCGGTAATTGATGAAGTCTTTATTTTTGTGTGCTGTATCTCGCTCTCTCATGATTTCCAGCACTTCTCTAGTGACCCATGGGGATTTATGTTGATTTTTGACTCGAACTTCTTTGATTGGCACGTGTTTATCGAACACATTGTAGACTGTCTTCGTCCAGAAAGCTAATGCATCGTCCGGGTCAGGAAGTTGGTAAACGTGATCAAGGGCTGCTTTTCTTAAGTCTTGCAAAAATAAATCTTGGTTGAATGCTTTAAAATTCCTGAATTTGATACTTACATGTTTATGTTTAAGAGGTTTGAACCCAATTCTTGACCATGTACAACATACCGGGTAGTGGTCACTAACTGTACAAACAGGAACAGAACATTCAATAATATTATCTGGACAAGTAACATATATATGATCAATTATAGTTGAGGATGTGTCAGTAACCTTGTGGGACGGTTTATTAGTTGTTTGAAATTGTAAGAAAGAATGATATCGTCCCATGTCTGGTTGGGATTTACTAATATCTATGTTGAAGTCACCTAGTATCATAACTTCTCTACCTGCTGTAAACACTCTATCCATCATTGTAGTGAAGCAGTCATACCAACTGTACCCGGCACAAGGATTCCTATATAGGTATCCAATGAGAAACGGTTGTTGGCTGGCTGGCTTCACCTCTAACCAAACACATTCTATCTCTACTGTCTCGAGATCACTTCTACGGGACCAGTTGAGAGAATTGGAAATGTATACAGCAATACATGTCTCTAATTTTTGATTTGCATCTTTCCGAATTACTTTAAATCCCTTAAGTGAGATTCCAGAGTCGGTTATTTTGTCGTTAAGACGACTTTCTGTAATTCCAAACACATGGAACTGTTTGGACAGTATTACCGAGAGCTCAGGTAATTTGTTGAGCAGATGAAAGATGTTGAGATGACCTATATATAGACCATTTTTGTTGAGCCACTGATCGTGATTAGCGAACATTACAAACTAAAAGGAAGATGTCGCTTGTGGTATACAAATTGCAGGGATTTTGAAACTTTATTTAGAAATAGTTAGGGTTGTTAGAGGGGGCAGGAAAATGTCTTTGCTGGAGTGATATCATGAATGCTTGGTGCAGGGCTGCAGGATTGTATCGCATTAGCTGCTGAAGTTGACGGTTCCACTCATAGGGTTGTAGATTACCGTCCAGCGAGGGATTGCTATGATTGTCACTGGAAGTGCCTACATTGGAAGCAGGCATCGACGGTACAGCACCATTGTTTAACGGTGTCCCCTTTGACATCATAGAGGGAGACTGTTTTACGGGCAAGGTAGGAAACAAAGTATCATATTTAGCAACATTTGGATTGGAGCTTGGGTTGCTATTCACAACATTGTGTTCCTGATGTACACGCAAGGGTGGTGTGGGAAGAGAAGGAGTGTTTTCTGAACAGAGTGAGATGGCTGTTGCCGGAGGTGAAGTTCGGTTTACTCCTGTAACTGGTGCTGGTTGTTGTGCACGTTCGGAATATTTTATGTTCTTCGCTAGGAAGCTACTTCCTAGCTTGGAACAATGTATTTGATCCCTGTATAGTTTTTTCTTTGGAGCTCCGGACGGTGACGTAAAGTAAGGGGTGTTATTTATGAAAATTCATGCTATTATTTTTACAGAATTTATATAACGTTAGATTAGCAGCATCGGCAGTACGACGCTGGAACCCGTAACATGGTGGGATGATAGATGAAATAAACAAAGATGATTTCGAAAATCTATTGCGCAACAGCACCTCCAATGTAGCTAGTTGTGAGGTGCTGATGATTTTATTATCCATTATGTCATTAACACCAATATGGACTGTTGCTCTCCTAATTCGGTCGTTCACTTGGAATCTTTGCAGTGTAGCGGTCAGCCTGTCAATGTCAGCGCCTGGTACAGGGTAGATTGAAGCTGATTCGCTGTCAGAAGATGACATGCGATCACTATAGATTCCCTTCAGCAGGGAGTCTCCAATGACGACATGTGTTGCACTATGATCTATGGTTATTTCACGCTGCTGGCGTGTCCGCTTGGACTGTTGTTGCCACTGGTCACTGTCGTCTTTCTGGAGACAAGAACACAGAGCTGATCCACGACTTTGGTGATCGTGTGAGATGGGGGAATACGCTTCCACATGATCATCGGCACGGCACATGATGAGTACACTGTAGCTACTGTTGACAGAAACACACATCTGCTACAGTGAATAGAAACACCAGTGACCAGGACTCGTGTATTCTCCACACAACAAAACCACTTGGAGTGGCACTTGTTTCCAACACATCACTATCACGTGGCGTATGCCTTTAGAGTATATAAAGTATATAAAGTAATAAAGTATATAAAGCTTGTGTTGTTAGCACACTACTCTATGGGTCTGAATCCTGGACCTTGTACTCAAGACAGGAAAGGAAGTTGAATTCCTTCCACATGAGATGTCTGAGACGTATCCTGGGCATATCGTGGAAAGACCATATAACAAACAAACAAGTGCTTGAAAGAGCGGATATTACCACAGTGCACTCCCTTCTCAAGTAGAGACCCCTGCGGTGGCTGGGCCACGTATCTCGAATGGAGGATGAACGGATTCTCAAAGATCTCCTATATGGAGAACTAGCCACAAAGAAGAGGCCAACCGGAAGACCCCAAATGCGATATAAGGATGTGTGTAAACAAGATATGAAAACCTTCGGCATAGATCCAGATACGTGGGAAAGAGTTGCAACAGACAGATGTTCCTGGAGAAAAGATGTACGAAACGGACTGGTGCTCTTTGAGCACAATCTGAGCCCAACAAACTGAGGATAGGAGGCATAAGGAAAAAACGCAGTAAATTGCTGCATAACCTGCCTCGTCTTACAGATGCGGGTGTTGGGTGTGTGTGGGGTTGTGGGGGATGTGTGTGGGGATGTGTGTATGGGTGGGGTATGTGCGTGGGTGGGGGTGTTTATAGGTGTGGGGATGCGTGTGTGGGTGGGGGATGTGTGAGTGGGTGGGATGTGTGAGTGGGTGGGTGGGGAGATGTGTGGGTGGGTATGTATGTGTGTGGCTGAGGGATGTGTGTGAGTGGGGTGATGTGTGGGTGGGTGGGGATGTGTGTGTGGGTGAGGGATGTGTGTGTATGAGTGGGGAGATGTATAGGTTGGTAGGGTATGTGTGGGTGGTTGTGTGATATGTGGGTGGGTGAGGGATATGTTTGTGGGTCATAGATGTGTGGGTGGGTGGGGAATATGTGTCGGTTGGGATGTGTGTTTGAGTGGATGGGTGGGGGTGGGGTGTTGGTGGGTGAGGATGTGTGGGTGGGTGGGTGATGGATGTGTGTGTGTGGATGGGTGGGGAAGGATGTGTTGGTGTGTGTATGGGTGTGTGTGGGGATGTTTGTGTGTTTTGGGGATGTGTGTGTGTGGGTGAATATGTGAGTGTGGGAGTGGGGGATGTGTGTGCGGGTGGGAGATGTGTGGGTGAGTGGGGATGTATGTGTGGGTGAGTGGGGATGTATGTGTGGGTTGTGGGGTGTATGTGTGGGTTGTGGGGGTGTTTGTGCCTGGGGAATGTTGTGTGTGTGTGTGTGTGTGTGTGTGTGTGTGTGTGTGTGGAATGTATAAGGAGATTGTGTTTGTGAGGTATGTGTGGGTAAGGGATGTGTGGGTAGGGGATGTATAGGTAGGGGATGTGTGGTTAGGGGATCTGTGGGTGGGGATGTGTGTGGGGGATGTGTGTGTGAGTGGGGATGTCTGTATGGGTGGGGATGTGTGTGTGGGTGTGGGTGAAGGATGTATGGGTGGGTGCGGATGTGGTTGGGTTTGGGATGGGTGTGTAGGTGAGGGATGTGTGGGTGGGGGAGATGTGGTTGTGTGTGAGATGTGTAGTTGGGTGGGGGATGTGTAGGTGGGTGAGGGATGTGTAGGTGGGTGGGAGATGTGTGGATGGGGATGTCTATTTGGCTGGGTGGATGGGGGATGCGTGGGTGTGGGTGGGTGAGGGATGTGTGTGGATGGGTGAGTGGGGGATGTATGGGTGGGTGTGTTTGGGTTGGGGATGGGTGTGTTGGTGGGGATGTGTGTATGTGTCGGGGATATGTGTATGGGTGAGGTATGGATGGGGGATGTGTGGGTGGGTGTGTTTGGGGATGGGTGTGTTGGTGGGGATGTGTATATGGGTGGGGGATGTGTGTGTGGGTGGGGTATGGATGGGTGTGTGGGGGATGTGTCGGTGGGTGGAGGGTGTATGTGTGGATGGAGGATATTTGGGTGGGTGGGGGTGTGTGGGTGTTGGTGGGTTGGTTGGGGATGTGTGGGGGAGTGATGTGTGTTTGGGCGGGTGTGTATATGGATGTGTGTGGTGAGATGTGTGTGGGGAGATTTGTGTGCATGTGCATGTATGTATGTGTGTGTGTTGTGTATAAGTAAACATTTGTCATTGCGTTTGCGATTGTTATTGAGTATATGTATATGCGAGGGAGTGTGTATTTGTGTGTTATCGAGTGAGTGCAAAACTGTGAGATTGTGCAAATGATGTAAGTATGTATGTAGGAATGTGTGTTTTTACGAATGTGCGTGTTCACGTGTGTCTACCTGTCTCATAACATGGTAATATGCATTGTTTATGTTTACAACATTCATTTGACAATGTTTTTTTCCTTTCTCCTTTGTGAATGTATCATGCACCATTGATTGAACGAAAGATGAGTGCTTGGAAGGGCCGAATGTATGAAGGGCCTGCGTGCCCAATTTGCTACCCTTTGAAATTAAAGTTCGTTTGTTCGTTCAATGTGGAAACTGTGACAGAGATTGTCACTCTCACACTGGACTGTACAGTCACCAGCGGCGCTGTCAGGTGCCTCCCCATCGGCACAACTCTATAGTTCTACATTGGAGTATACAGTCACCAGCGGTGCTGTCCGGTACCTCCCCATCGGCACAACTCTATAGTTCTACATTGGACTATAGTCACCAGCGGTGCTGTCAAGTACCTCCCCATCGGCACAACTCTATAGTTCTACATTGGACTATAGTCACCAGCGGTGCTGTCAGGTACCTCCCCATCGGCACAACTCTATAGTTCTACATTGGACTATACAGTCACCAGCGGCGCTGTCTGGTACCTCCCCATCGGCACAACTCTATAGTCCTACATTGGAGTATACAGTCACCAGCGGCGCTGTCTGGTACCTCCCCATCGGCACAACTCTATAGTTCTACATTGGAGTATACAGTCACCAGCGGTGCTGTCTGGTACCTCCCCATCGGCACAACTCTATAGTTCTACATTGGACTATAGTCACCAGCGGTGCTGTCAGGTACCTCCCCATCGGCACAACTCTATAGTCCTACATTGGAGTATACAGTCACCAGTGGCACAACTCTATAGTCCTATATTGGAGTATACAGTCACCAGTGGCACAACTCTATAGTCCTACATTGGAGTATACAGTCACCAGTGGCACAACTCTATAGTTCTACATTGGAGTATACAGTCACCAGTGGCACAACTCTATAGTCCTACATTGGAGTATACAGTCACCAGTGGCACAACTCTATAGTCCTACATTGGAGTATACAGTCACCAGTGGCACAACTCTATAGTCCTACATTGGAGTATACAGTCACCAGTGGCACAACTCTATAGTCCTACATTGGAGTATACAGTCACCAGTGGCACAACTCTATAGTCCTACATTGGAGTATACAGTCACCAGCGGCACAACTCTATAGTCCTACATTGGAGTATACAGTCACCAGCGGCACAACTCTATAGTCCTACATTGGAGTATACAGTCACCAGCGGCACAACTCTATAGTCCTACATTGGAGTATACAGTCACCAGCGGCACAACTCTATAGTCCTACATTGGAGTATACAGTCACCAGCGGCACAACTCTATAGTCCTACATTGGAGTATACAGTCACCAGCGGCACAACTCTATAGTCCTACATTGGAGTATACAGTCACCAGCGGCACAACTCTATAGTCCTACATTGGAGTATACAGTCACCAGCGGCACAACTCTATAGTCCTACATTGGAGTATACAGTCACCAGCGGCACAACTCTATAGTCCTACATTGGAGTATACAGTCACCAGCGGCACAACTCTATAGTCCTACATTGGAGTATACAGTCACCAGCGGCACAACTCTATAGTCCTACATTGGAGTATACAGTCACCAGCGGCACAACTCTATAGTCCTACATTGGAGTATACAGTCACCAGTGGCACAACTCTATAGTCCTACATTGGAGTATACAGTCACCAGTGGCACAACTCTATAGTCCTACATTGGAGTATACAGTCACCAGCGGCACAACTCTATATTCCTACATTGGAGTATACAGTCACCAGCGGCACAACTCTATAGTCCTACATTGGAGTATACAGTCACCAGCGGCATAACTCTATAGTCCTACATTGGAGTATACAGTCACCAGTGGCACAACTCTATAGTCCTACATTGGAGTATACAGTCACCAGCGGCATAACTCTATAGTCCTACATTGGAGTATACAGTCACCAGCGGCACAACTCTATAGTCCTACATTGGAGTATACAGTCACCAGTGGCACAACTCTATAGTCCTACATTGGAGTATACAGTCACCAGTGGCATAACTCTATAGTCCTACATTGGAGTATACAGTCACCAGCGGCATAACTCTATAGTCCTACATTGGAGTATACAGTCACCAGTGGCATAACTCTATAGTCCTACATTGGAGTATACAGTCACCAG
>JACEFZ010013611.1:0-10958 GCA_014155875.1 Cepaea nemoralis | reverse complement strand
TTTTTAACATAAAAAATTACATATTTTTGTACATAAAAGCTTTGATATTCAATGGATGTGAAATATCGACAATAAGCAGTCAAGCTGAGAAACATTTAAAGGCAGGGAACATGTGGTTTATGATGAAAATGCCAAGAATACGATGGGCAGACAGAAAAATCAATTAAAATGTCAAATAATAAACAAATTAACACCGTAAAGTGATTAAAGAAATTAGACGTAGAAATTAAATTTAAAAAAAAACAAATTTGTGTTTATTTTTGGTCACGTTGTAAAACAAAAAATAAACTAGAAAACGTAGTGACAAACGCAAGATTGAGAGGAAACGAACAAGGGGAAGGCAAAGAGATAAATATGTAAATGGGTGGCTACATTGGATAATGGAGAGAAGAACACAGACCAGATCCACGGCTCTGGTGATGATGTCAGATGCGAAACATGACCGCCCGCCATTATGGGCATGGCACATAATGACTAATAGCAGACCTAGGGAGGGTGTGAATATTCTTAATGCTATTTTTATTTCTGGTCTGGACAGAGTAAATGAAGTCTGTCTGGGTTGACATGTCTGCTCCAATTACATCACAGTTCGCTGTGACACTATACCTCGTTTCGGTCTGTACGACTTGTTTTCACAACGCGTCTGTCTTCTGTCAGCTTTTTATTTTCAGCTGTCGCTTTTCGTGCCAACGATTTGTGGTCTTCCATTTCTCTGTTTTCCCTTGCATTTTCTAATAATTTATTAGGTTGGAAAGTATAATGTATATCCGGTTTGCAGAGACTCAAAGGAAACGAGCATCGAAATGTTAACATAAAACAAACCGAAACACTCAATATTTCAGCCCTGCAATATTTGCCGAGAGGGACTGGGCATTTGTAGCTCAATTCTTAACCAAGTTTAACAAAGAACCTGTTATGTTTTTAATCTTGATACAGTTTTATTTCATTGTAAGTTAAGTAACTTTCCTGTGTAGGAGGTTTCTGTCAATATATATATATTTATTGGCACCTTTCCGTCTTGACAGACGATAGTTTGGTACATTGTGCTTCAAAAAGGCTTAATAACTACGATCCATGGCGGTGGCAGACCAGGGATGGAGTTATTGCCTCTCCATAGCACAAAGCCTGGGCTAAAATAAAGAAACCATGTGTTGCCCATGCAGCATGATCCCTCTCTCGGCCTGCCTAGTTCACTCCAGAGGAAAGTTGACACCTATAATCTGGAACAAGACAAGCTGCAGAAGCTGCCGGATCAGCAAAGCAATGCTCTAACTGTCCGCCTGTCGGAGCTTCGATCCTAGACCAGCTGCCAACCAAGGCTTAGGGCCTGGTCTGCCCTGCCATGACTTATTTTGTCTTTGGGTTGCATTTCCTATCACCAGGATAAGGCTAGTACCCTCCCAATTGCGCTCTTCCGCCCGAAGCCGTTGGCACAATGTGGGGTGTCGGGTTTGGTAAGCGCCGCCCAACATTCGGCGCTGACAGAAAGCAGGTAGTACCGTCTACTGTCATACGGTAGCTCAGTCATATCTGACTAAGACCTGACAGTAATATATATATATATTCAGACGTAAACACGAGTTTGCCATAGCAAAGGTCTTTTATTGTTTAGAATTGTAGAGGAGAAGAGAATAATACATGATGGACGATAAATAATGGTAATGGTGATAACTCTACCGATAATGAGAACTCCTCATCATCATTGTCATTATAATCATCTTCTACTATTTTCGTAAAGTGTCATTGGAGGAGTAATTGACGTTCCAGCAAGCGGAGGGTGGTACTGGATAGTGTCGTTCCGTGTGATTGTACAATGTTTTTGAAGTGGTCAATCCATGGCTTATCGGACTTCCTCTTACTCTGGTATGATATCTGCATTGATGTAACGCCAGTGCTGGTAGATGATGATGTTGTTTTCTAACGGGGTGACCGGACCATTTGACCCTCTGCTTTCAATATACGTGGTCCAATGGGGTTGATACCATTATCTGATAACATAATTTCTTTCTCAGTCTCGGATACTTAAGTTGGCTGCTCTCCTCGAGCATCTCATCTCGCTTGTTTCGATTTTTCGCAAGTGCGATATGGATATGTCCTAACTTGACATTGGTAGCATAAGGTCGGTTTGAGTGCGCTATTTATTAGATGTGGTTGTGCGGACATAAGTATATTTGGATGTTTCAATATGGGTGAAAGTTGATATATTAGTTCCTTTGTTTGTTTTTGTTTTTTTTATATCTGATTTCGATTTCACTGTCTATTCTGCCATATTCTGTGATCATACTTCCTAGATACTTAAATTCTTTAACGTGTTTGAGAAATAAGTTAATAATTTCTCATGCGTTTGTTGATGTAGAGGTAGGGTGTCCTCCCTTAACTCGGGAGTGACCGGGTACGATCTGAGATCGATATCTGCAATAACACACAGAGAACCCGAGTATATGATACTCCATCTCTTTGCTTGGTAATGCACGCAATGCTTAGTCTCATTGGATAAGTGCGGGAAAAATACGCGGTTCTGTTTGTGTCTGTGTGTGGGGGGGGGGGGGGGATAAAATATTATATTATAAGTTTATATTTTTGGGATTACGTGAAACAAGATTAATTGAGGGAGAGGATGTGAAAGAGATAGCAATGGAAGAATAGGATAGCTTGGTAAGTGCTGGCTGAAGACCTATGTTCCAATAGGGAATAGAGAACAGAAGAAAAAGCAGCTAATTTGGTCTGCTCTTTTGGATTTAAATTTGCCGAGCGAAGTGAGTTAACTGCTCCAGTGCCACGGACTAATATATCGTTAAATATGATCCCTTTATTTGGACAAAGGAGGATACGTGGCCATTTGACGGTGTTTTTTTTTTTTTTTGGTCTATGTAAAGGTAAAATGCACAACAGATAAATGTTGTACGAAAGATGAATGGTTAAAGGGCCGAACGTAAGACGGGCCTGTGTGACCAATTTGTGACCCTTTCAAATTAAAGTTCGTCTGTTTGTCAATTCGTTCGATCATTCATTCCCTTAAGTATGAAAATCCGCTATGGGGTTGCTTGTTGTTTGACAGTCCTCGCTAACACATGCGGTATTGATTATTCAGATGGTGTTCAATGTGACGCCGGGGATGGGTTAGACTGATTGGAAACTAATCCTTTGTAGTGGCACTACGTAATGATAATCTCATGACATACAGTGATGTAGACATGTGAAATGATAGGCTTTCACATATACTAGATCGATGTATAGCGGCCTGGTGACAACAGCTTCCTCGTCTTTTGGGCGTGGTAAAATTCTGAAAATGTACAATACCCATCTTACATGTCTGGGTGGATCCACTAGCCACAATAATTGTAAACAAAACCATGCATTCGCATGGGATTTAACCAGTGCCACTGTCTTAAACTGCAAGCACATTAACCGCAAAACAACACAAGCTCTACATAGTAGATAAGCAAAGTAAAGGACCTCTTCTCTCACCGTGAGGCGTGTTGGGTATATGGTGCTAGGTCATGTTTTTACCAATTTGTAGCTCGGTGGGTGATTTGGGTAATTTCGCGCAAGCTGCCTTAACTTCCCAAGTCGTGGTACCATCTTAGGCCGTGAGGTCCGGGCCATTGGAAACGATACCCGTCTCAAATTGAATTAGAATACACGAATCAGGAATTGGCGGCCCAGCGTGCTATCCACTGCGCTACTGGGTCTCTCTCTCTCTCTCTCTCTCTCTCTCTCTCTCTCTCTCTCTCTCTCTCTCTCTCTCTCTCTTCTCTCTCTCTCTCTCTTTCTTTCTCTCTCTCTCTCTCTCTCTCTCTCTCTCTTTCTCTCTCTCTCTCTCTCTCTTGAATCCTTGTGCTGGGTATAGTTGGTATGACTGTTTCACAACAATGATGGATAGGGTGTTTACAGCAGGTAGAGAAGTCATGATTTTAGGTGACTTTAACATAGATATTACTAAATCCAACCAGCCATGGGAAGATATCATTCTATCTTACAATTTCAAACAACTAATAAATCGTCCCACAAGAGTTACAGACACCTTCTCAACTATAATTGATCATATATATGTTACTTGTCCAGTTAATATTACCGAATGTTCTGTTTCTGTTAGTGCATTTAGTGACCATTACCCAATATGTTGTACATGGTCGAAAATTGGGTTCAAAACTCCTAAAAATAAACATATAAGCATCAAATTTAGAAACTTTAAAGCTCTCAACAAAATTTATTTTTAGACGACTTACAAAATGCAGCTCTTGAACATGTTTACCAACTTCCTGATCCGGATGATGCACTAGCTTACTGGACAAAGACAGTCTACAGTGTATTTGATAAACATGTGCCAGTCAAAGAAGTTCGAGTCAAGAATCAACATAAGTCCCCGTGGGTCACTAGCGAAGTTCTCGAAATCATGAGAGAACGAGATACAGCACACAAAAATAAAGATTTTATCAATTACCGCAGACTAAGAAATAAAGTTAAATTTGAAATTCGTAGGATAAAGAAAGATCATTTCAAAAATTTGATTGTAGATAAATCAAATAACACAATTATATGGAAGGCTATTAACTTGCTAACCAACAAGAAACACGCTTCAGAATCAGCATTACCAAACTCTATAACATGCGAGGATTTCAGTTACTTCTTTCAATAAGAAATAGAGAATCTAAAGTCCTCAATACCATATTCAGTATGTAATTTAAATTCACTGTCATCATTCTGTGAAGGGAAGTGCTCTAGAAATATTCCCCCTGAGATTCCCTTGATGCCTGTTGCAGAAGCATATAAATATCTCTCGAATCTCAAAGCAACAAATTCACAAGGTCTAGATGGTATCAGTAATAGAATTCTTCGGCGTGCTGCACCAATTATTAGTGAGTCCTTAACGTTCATATATAACCAGTGAATGTCCAAAAACTACTTTCCATCTGCCTTTAAAGTTGCTAAAGTGTATCCTCTACTTAAAAATGGCTCAACTGATATTAGTGTCTTGGGTAATTATAGACCTATTTCCTTACTATTGTCGCTATCAAAGCCATTAGAAAAACACATGTATAAAATAACTCTCCATCCATCCATCATGTGCCATGCCGGTAAGCGTGGGCGGTCATGTTCTGCCATCTCACTCGATCACCAGAGTCGTGGATCAGCTCCGTGTTTCTGTCTCGACCATGCCACAAGGCCAAGCCATCCAGGTACTTGCTTCTAGGTCTTCCCCTTGGTCTGTTCCCCTCGATCTTACCAGTTGTCACCAAATTCTCCAATCCATTTCTTCTCATAACATGCCCAAAAAATTTTGACTGTCTACATCTAATTTCTCTAATCAATTTACGATCTTCATTTGTTTCTTGAAGGACTTGTTCATTGGTCTTTCTGGCTGTCCATGGTATTCTTTGCATTTTCCTCAGAAACCACATCTCTACAGCCATCAGATGTTTTTCAGCCTGACTGCTCATTGTCCACGCTTCACATCCATATAAAAGTACAGGTTCAATGTAGCATCTCAACACTCTTTTTCTCGTTTCAATTGACATCTTTTTATTGGTCAATATGTTTTTCATCTTGCTAAAGGCTACTTTTGCCATGGCGATTCTTGTTCTAATCTCTTCAAGGCATCTCCCATCAGATGTTATTACTGTTCCGAGATAATTGTACCTGCTCACTTGTTGAAGAATATTCCCATTTACTTGTATATTACATTGTGGTATTTCGTCCTTCCTAGTGACGACCATAATCTGTGTCTTTTTACAATTTAATTCTAACCCTAGTTGTTCACTGTGTGTAACAATCGCATCTACTAAATTTTGCAGGTCCTGTTCATTGTCTGCAATCAAGACTGTATCATCTGCATATCTAATGTTATTGATGCATCGTCCCCCAATGTTGATTCCTTCCATATCTTCAATATTTCTGAAAATACTTTCACTGTACAGGGAAAACAGATCTGGAGACATTACACATCCCTGTCTCACACCCCTTTTAATAGGCTGATATTGGCTTACTTCATTATCAACTCTTATGGCAGCTTGTTGTTTCCAATATATGTTTTTTACAAGTCTAAGATCTTTTCCATCAATTTGTAGATCTTCAAGCATCCTTATCATGTTGACATGTCTCACTTTATCAAAAGCCTTTGTGTAGTCAATAAAGCAAAGGTGTAGATCTTTGTTTACTTCTATAGAACGTTCGATTATGTTTCTCAGTATATACACAGCATTTACTGTACCCTTGCCTTCCACAAACCCACATTGTTCTTCTCCTATTTCAGGTTGTATTTTCCTCCTAACTCTTTGCATGATAATTCTTAGCAAAATCTTCGTGATGTGACTCATTATACTAATTGTTCGATGTTGATCACATTCCAAGGCTCCTGATTTCTTTGGCATTGCAATAAATACAGAATTACTTAACTCCTGAGGTATATTTCCAGTATCATATATTGTATTAAGCAGACTGGTAACTTTATCTATTCCATATTCTTCTAAAGCATTAATCATTTCTGTTGTGACGCTGTCTGAACCGGGGGTTTTGCCAGATTTCATATGGTTAAGCGCATTCTGAACCCCCATCTTTAAAATTGCTGGTCCTTCATTATTATTTTGGACATCATACTGTTCGTCTCTGTTATCGTCATAAAGGGTTTTCACATAATCTGACCATTCATGTAAGATCTGATCTGTTTCTATTACGACTCTTCCATCTTTTGTCTTTAGGCAGCCTGCTGATGTACGTGTTCTTTGATTAGTAAGCTCCTGAATTCTTTTGTGCATTAGTTTCGCATTGTTACTGTTGTGTTGTTTTTCAATTTCTCTGCAATTGTTCTCAAGCCATGTTTCTTTTGCCTCCTTACATAAGGTTCTCACTTTTCTGTGAATTTCTTCATATTTGGCAGGATTATTTTTGTTCTGTCTTCTTGTTTCCATTAGTTGTAAAATTTCTTCAGTCATCCATGTCTTACGGCCCACTTTCTTTACTTTTGGAATAGTTTTTTTTTGCTGCGCAACTGATTGAATTCTTCATCGTTTCCCATTGATCATCTACATCTTTAAACAGGATCTCTAGATCAGACAATATATCAAATTTGTTCTTTACTTCTATGTTAAAATTATCTTGTATTTCTTTGTCAGTTTTCAATTTGCACAAGTCATATTTAGGGTTTCCTGCTGTATACTTGACTTTCTTTAACTTTACCCTCAATGTGCCTGTAATTAATCTGTGATCACTGTAACAGTCTGCATTTGGAACTGTTTTTACGACTGTTAACGCATTTCGAAACCTTTTGCTAATCAGGATGTAATCTATCTGGTTTTTAATCCTGCTGTCTGGACTCCATCATGTCCATAATCTTCTAGGATGCTGTTTAAACCAGGTGTTTCCTACAACCATTTCTTGTTCTTTTGCCCATTCTACAAGTCTGCATCCTCTTTCATTTCTCTCTCCCAAACCATGGTTGCCTACACTGCATCCATCGCCTTGCTGTCCTATTTTTCCTTTGAAATCACCCATTATGATATTTATTTCTGATTTTTTGCAGTTCTTCAAAGCAGACTCCACGTCATTATAAAATTCCTCTATGCTTTCTTCACTGCTTTCACTTGTTGGGGCATATACTTGAATGACATTTATTTTAAAAGGTCTTCCGTTTAATTTTACTAATAGGACTCTGTCTGACACAGCATGATATCCTTTGACAGAATTTGATGTTTGCTTATCTAATATAATGGCTACACCTCTTTGCTGTTCTTCTCCCCCAGAGTAAATAATCTTACAATCCTCTCCGGTCCTTATCCCTGCTCCTTTCCATCTCGTTTCCGATACTCCTAATATGTTAATCTTCTCTCTCCCCATTTCTTTTTTGATGTTTTCTAATTTTCCATCTGCATTCATTGTTCTAACGTTCCAAGTTCCTACTTTCAATGATATTAATCTGTTGCACCTAGTAGCCTGTTGACGGTCTGGAGTCACCTGGTGCGCATGACTATCCCTACCGGGCGAGGTTGCTCCTATGGAGCACCCATTTACGCCGTTTCTCTGATTATCGATGATTTTACACAACATGATTTTCTTGGCATGTGTAAAGAATGTAGTTTGCCATTGCTTTCCTTCCTAGCAGTGACCATACTGGTCAGTGACCGTAGCCATTGTCTCCTCAAAATAGAGATCCTCTGCCTACCGTCGTGAAGGTGGAGACCATAACCTACAACTATCTGTTGGCTGCTCTCCATCTTCATCCACCACCTGCACCCATGGCTTCACGTAACCCTGATTGGGGGGCTAAACGGGTACTCCACCTTGCCCAAGGGTGTCCCGTAGGCTAGCGGAGGGAAGGAGGCGCCTTACTTCTCCTTTGATAGGGGATATCCCTACCCCGCTACCCATACGATCTAATAATTGACAGTCAATCTGGGTTTCGACCTAAATATTCTTGCCATAGTACCCTTACAAAAATGACAGATAACTGGCATCTTTGTATCAACAATGGCAACATTTGTGGAGCAGTATTTGTAGACTTTAAAAAATCCTTTGATATGGTAGATCATGATATTTTAATTAGAAAATTAAAGCAAATGAAGACTAGCACCAATATGGTGAACCTAATTACGTCATTTTTATCTGACAGACAACAAGTAGTGTCCTTCAATAACTGTCTATCAAGACCCACACAACTTAATTTTGGTGTGCCTCAGGGCTCAATACTAGGTCCGCTGCTTTTTGCAGTGTATATTAACGATCTTCCTTTATACATCAATACTTCGTGTGACCTATTTGCGGACGACTGCACTATTTACACTAGTCAAGAGAGCCTTTGTGACTTAGAGAGGTCTTTACAAAACAAACTTGACAACCTTAGTAGATGGAGCAATGAAAAATCGCATGTTAATTAACATCGACAAAACCAAATCCATGCTAATAACGACCAGACAAAAACTACAGACCCGAGCCATAACTGGGACACCGCTCGAGCTCCACGTGGACACGTTACCTATAATTAATGTAAATTAACATAAAACATTAGGTCTTTTAATTGACAGATATTTAAACTGGAGCTCTCATGATCACGTCCTTACCAAGAGAATAGCACAACAAGTTTACCAACTTGCTAAAAGTTAGCACTTTTTGGATGAAAGCACACGAAAAATATTCTATGCATCCTATATCCAATCACCTCTCGATTATTGTTCCACAGTCTGGGATGGTTGCCCTAAATCTAATATGAAACGATTGTGTTCGCTTCAAAACCGCGCTATACGTCTAGTTTCTAGCATAAAGCACGTTGAAAGTAATAAATTATACAGCCATCCAAGACTTCTACCACTTCGAAAGCGTATCTTCCTTTTTAACAAAGCCAAATTAGTGAGTAAAATTATATCTGAAAATACCCCAGAGTATCTTCTACCGTTAATTCAATCTAATGCAATGAACAGTAAGCGCTTAAATTTATTACAGCTTCCTAAGCCTAGATTGGACTTATACAAAACTTGTTTCGCATATTCTGGTGCTCACTTGTGGAATAGCCTTCCACCAGATCTGAAAACTCTAATGATTCCCTACACATTCAACCGAAAACTCTTTCAATACTTACTTCATACCGACTATATGTCTCCATAAGTCACCTACTGGTATCATTTTCCCACTATCATTCTTCACTGTATGTGTGTGAGCGAGACTGTGGGTGAGAGAGTGAATGAGAAAGAGTGTGAGTGGAAGAATTAGTATGAGTGAGAGTGAGAGAGTATGCATGAGCGTGTGCCTGAGTGAGTGTAAAAGTGAGTGAGTGTGTGTGGACATATGTGTGAGAGATTTAGTTAGAGAATGAGTGAATCTGAGAGAGTGGGTGTGTTGTGTGTCTGCCTGTCTGTGTGATAGAGTGTGAAAGTTAGTGAGTGAGTGTGAGTTAGAGAGTCGGCGAGTAAGTGAGTGAGTAAGGGAGCGTGAGTGAGTGAGAGAGAATTTTTGGGTATGCGTGTATGTGCGCGAATGAGTGAGTGTGAGAGCGAGTGAATGTGTAAAAGAGAGAGCGTGGGTGAATGAGAGAGTGCATCAGAAAGTGTGGATGTATGTGTGTGCATGTCTGTATGTGTATATGGGTGTATATGTGAGTGTACATGTGTGTATCTGTGTGTGCCTCTGTGTGTATGTCTGTACGTGTGTTAAGGTGTGCGTTCATGTGTTTATATGCGTTTATATGCATGTGCGTGTGTATATGTGTGTATGGATGAGTGTGTGTGTGTGTGTGCTCGAGTATTTATTGTATATCTTTGTGTGTGTGAGTTTGCATGCATGCAGTGTATGCGAGGGAGTGTATATTCGGGTGTTATGTGAGCACGTGTGCGTAAGTATGTGGGTGTGTGTATGTGCGTGGGTATATGTGTGTATTTGCGTGTGTATGTTGTGTGTGGGTGTGTTTGTGTACATGTGTGTGAGAGAAGAGAGAGAGAGAGAGAGAGAGAGAGAGAGAGAGAGAGAGAGAGAGAGAGGAGAGAGAGAGAGTTGAGCGCACGCATGTCATCTAACATGCTGTTCCATATGTTTTGTGTATTCTCATTTTCATATTATCATTTTGATGAACTTGATTTTAACATGCATAAAATGAATTCATGTACATTACTGTAGAGTAAGTGAGAGAGTTAGTGAGTGTGAGTGAGAGAGAGAGAGAGGAGAGAGAGAGAGAGAGAGAGAGAGAGAGAGAGAGAGAGAGAATGAGTGTGAGAGTGTGTGTATGTATGTAGAGAGAGAGAGAGAGAGAGAGAGAGAGAGTTGAGCCGACGCATGTCATGTAACATGCTATTCCATATTTTTTATGTATTCTCATCTTTCATATTATGAGGTATCATTTTGTATGCCACTTGATTGTCCTGTAACATGCCATTCCATATTTTTTTATTATTATTCTCATCTTATCATTTTGTATGCCACTTGGTTTTATCATGTATAATATAACATTACTGAGATGTGTGTGAGAATAGTTAAAA
>JACEFZ010013610.1:5000-11495 GCA_014155875.1 Cepaea nemoralis | reverse complement strand
TGAAAAAAAAAAAACGGAAAATACACCGAACAACAAGGACCAACAACGGGTAAATTACGAAACGAAAGGAGGTATTCGCGACCTGGAATATTACTGGTCTAGGAAGTAAGGACCCAGCGCTGGCAGAGGTTTATGAAAACATCAAATATTCAAATATTAGGACTCGCAGATACTAGGAAAAAGAGGCAGAACACAAACTGAACACATGAAGGTTACGTTCTTATATGGAGTGGCGTCGACCAGCGAGCTACAGCTAAACATGGAGTGGGTTTTTTGTTACATCCAGACAAAGTGAAAGCCATTATCAACACAAAATTTATATCGGAAAGAATAATACTAGTACAGATTAAAGAAGAAACTAGACACCAACTTTAACAAAAACACACGCCCCATGTAACGACACGTACAGCGATGAGGACAAAGGCGAGTATTTTGAACGACGGAACATTAGAGAACATAACACAAGAAATTCAAAGAGAAAAAATTAATATATTAGGTATGTGCGAAACGAGATGGACAGGAGCAGGCATCAAGATACATAAAGATTTTAAGATTATTTATTCTGGAGGTGAAGATCGACATAGGGGAGTGCAATAATTTTGGACCGGAAAACATCAACGTCTTTTCAGGGATATTGGGCCGTGTCGGACAGAGTTCTACTAGTTAAATTGAGTGGCAGACCTTTTAACATAAATGTTATTCAGGTATATGCCCCAACAGGAGAGTCCAGTGAAGATAGTGTAGAGGAATTTTATAATGACATAGAGTCTGCCTTAAAGAAATGTAAAAAATTCAGAAATAAACATCATAATAGGGGACTTCAATGCAAAAGTAGGAAATCAAGGGGATAGATACACAGTAGGAAACTATGGTTTAGGAGAGAGAAATGAAAGAGGATACAGACTAGTAGAGTGTGCAAAAGAACAGAAAATGATTGTAGGAAACACCTGGTTCAAGCAACACCCTAGTAGATTATGGACCTGGAGGAGTCCTGATAGCAGGACTAGAAACCAGATTCACTACATTCTCATTAGCAGAAGATTTAGAAACGCGCTAAACAGTAGCAAAACAGTTCCCAGTGCTGATTGTTATAGTGACCACAGATTACTCACTGGAACATTGAGGATAAAGTTGAAGAAAGTCAAGTATATAATTTTGGAGATGGAGGTTCAAAATGTTCTAAAGCATATGAAAGCTGGCAAGGCCCCCGGTGCAGATAACATCACAACAGAAATGATTAAAGCTTTAGAAGAATTTGGAGCAAGTCACTAGAATGCTGAACCATTATATGGTACTGGAGATATACCTTCTGAATTATGTAACTGTCACCAACTGGCTTGAGGTAGCTCCCGGTTGGGCAACCACTCAGCCAAAATCATTTTCTTCTACTGGTGGTTAGTTCTGGATGTAGTTTGAGATCCCCTAACTCTGTCAGAAGGGACTAATTACCACTGACTAATCCCAGAGAGAAAACGTGGAACAAATGTCTGTTATGCTGATTTAAGACACTGTCCCTGATACTCAAGAAAACAGCCAAGAAGCGGCTCGTTGAAGATAGAATATATCTATATATATAGATGTGGCTGTACTTGGTATCACCAGAAGTGAGAAAGGAGGAGTTAAGACATGCAACGTAATCTGGTTACTTATGACTGCATAGGCGAGATACCTCCCGGACATAGATTCCCACTTCTGGACAATATGTATGAACCCCCACTAAATGATACAATAATGTGTGTACTTGATACGCTACACAAACATTTATAAACATTTAGAATTATACGGACAATTTGAGTTTAAAATACAACAAATGTGTTTATTATTGCTATTGATGATCATATGATGATGATGATTATATTATGGTATACGTAACTCATCTGGCTGAAAAGCTCAGAAGCACATAGGTCATGCTTCCCCCAGTGAGACGCAGTTCACTGTCAGATTGAAGGAGTCCAAATTGGTCCCTTTACAAGGCTAAGTCACGTCCGGATATGGATTGTTGACTGCCCATTGCTCCTAAGAGATCTGGTTTATAGCTAGGAAATTCCATCATAATACTTCGTACAGAAGTCCAACAGAACGAAATGTTAATATTTCTCCAGTAGGTATCCTAAGAATGCTATTGTGAATTTGCGTCTGAAGTCTTGCTGGCCATGCATGTAGTTTTATTCTATTCAATTCCTGGCTAGTTCCAGGTTGGTTAATTAATATGTCCCATTTTCATTAACTCCGCCTATTTTTCCATGCAAGATGACGGGATGGATTAAGTCCTAAACTCTTCTCCCCCCTCCTCCTTTCCTGTGAAGGGTAGTTTCATCTGTCAATCAAATGGACCGAGGCCCCGCCACGCCTGAAACAATGAAACATGCTTTGGCGGCAAGGCAGTTGCGTCATTACATTCCAATAGGCTATTAACACCCGCCTTCCTGGGTTGCTGGCAATAGTGGGTCAGCCATGTGTTCCTACTTTGCCGCTGTATTGCCGTGATGTGTCAAGTATCTGGTCCTAATTGCTCCTTTGTGGTGGCAACTCAGACGTTGTCCCGTCTCCCCAATGTCTGGACTTATAGATAGGTGTTAGGCCTGCATTATATTGCCGTCTTTGGATCACACGGGGTTTTCCCCTGAGTAGCACTGCCATGTATTATTTCAGACGGGTCTGGCTGACCCTCTTATCTCCCATTCTGCCGTGGCTTGTAAACTAACACGTCAATCTCAACTGACTGGCTCCGCGATGTCTGGTTGATCAGAACATCAAAGGGAAAATCTCTTAGATGTAGAGACCAGACGTTGCTTTGATCTACCAATGTAGTAAAAATGATAGTGCGGGCTCTAAGTGACTCTGTATTTTTCTCTTACGTTTTTATCCTCTTCTGGGGAACGTTTATTCTTTTAGAGAATTTTTAGAAAAATATTGCGGGCTCTGTAATTCCTTGAAAACTTGGGTAATTATGATGCTGCTGGGGCTGTCCCGTCACAGTAACTCTGTATTTGTAAAGGATATAAATGGAATCAGCATTGGCGGACGAAACATCAATAACATCAGATATGCAGATGATACAGTATTGATTGCAGACAATGCGCAGGATCTGCAACAGTTAGTGGATGCAGTTGTTGTACACAATGAGCAACTGGGGTTAGAATTAAATTGTAAAAAGACTCAGGTTATGGTCGTCACTAGGAAGGAAGAAGTGCCACAATGTAATATACAAGTAAATGGAAATATTCTTCAACAAGTGGATCGGTTCAATTATCTCGGAACAGTCATAACATCTGATGGGAGATGTCTTGAAGAGATTAGAACAAGAATCGCCATGGCGAAAGTAGCCTTTAGCAAGATGAAAAATATTTTGACCAATAAAAAGATGTCAATTGAAACGAGAAAAAGAGTGTTGAGGGGATACATAGAGCCTGTTCTTTTGTATGGATGTGGAACTTGGACAATGTGCAGTCAAGCTGAAAAACATCTCGATGGCTGCAGAAATGTGGTTTTTGAGGAAAATGCAAAGAATACCATGGACAGACAGAAAAACCAATGACCAAGTACTAAAGGAGACAAATGAAAATCGTAAATTGATTAGAGAAATTAGACATAGACAGTCAAAATTTTTTGGACATGTTATGAGAAGAAATGGTTTTTAGAACTTAGTGGCAACAGGCAAAATCGAAGTTAACAGACCAAGAGGAAGACCGAGAGGATAATACCTGGATGGCTTGGCAACATGGCATGGACGAGACAGGAACACTGTGCTATTCCACGACTCTAGTGATCGAGTAAAATGGCGAGTCATGATCGGCCACACTTTCCGGTATGGCACATGATTGATTAAATAAGAAAAAAAGATATTTCTAATGTTGATTTTGGCATCAAATTCCTGTCAGAGTGTGATAACTACATTCAGAAAAACTCTGATACGAAAATTAATTGCCAGCAAGAGGTCTTAGATCTCAAAGAAAGATGGTTATTCATCCTAGAAGAAGCACTTGATCAAGTTAGAAATCAGGCTTCCTTCAGCAAGAAATATATTTAAAGATCTAAGCAATTTTAGCCCTGGAATAATCTTAAACCAGGCTTCTAGACCACTATTTTCGAAATTGCCCTTTTTGAATTTGGCTGACGAAAACCACCACACTATTATTGAAGAGCAATACAGAAGATTGCCTTTTATAAGTTGGAAGGAAGGAGAACAATTTAAAGAAAATGGACTGAATAAAGATACAGAGCAGTTCTGGCAAGGAGTCATGAAACATCCCCAATTTAAAGAGCTTGCTTTTTTGCTCTTGCTTGCTTAATAACACCTATTAGCAATGCTGCAGTGGAGAGGATGTTCTCACTTTTAACATGCATGAAAACCAAAGCAAGGAATAGACTTCAGCTGTCTCTCTTAGAAGCAAATATTAGAATTAGAGCAGAACTATTATCTTCAAACAAGTGCTGTAATGAATGTGTTCCTTCATCCAACATGTTGTATGATTTCAAAGCTGGAATTATACATTCTAATGAATCCTGTACTGAATTTCTCAACAATGAAGAGGAATACTTATTTGAAAAAGGGGTTTTCATGTCTTCTTTCGTTCGCTTGAAATATGTCTATAACTGCAATGTTGTCTCAACAGCGGAGGATAAACTCTATGGACAGCTGAGTGAACTAAAAAAGACTGTTAGATTCATACAAGAGATAACATTGCAGTTATAAACATATTTCAGGCGAACGAAAGAAGAAGAAGAAGATGAAGAAGAAGAAGAAGAAGAAGAAGAAGAAGAAGAAGAAGAAGAAGAAGAAAAGAAGAAGAAGAAGAAGAAGAAGAAGAAGAAGAAGAAGAAGAAGAAGAAGAAGAAGAAGAAGAAGAAGAAGAAGAAGAAGAAGAAGAAGAAGAAGAAGAAGAAGAAGAAGATACGTTCATCATCATCATTATTTAGTTCGCCAGTTTAAAAACTGGTGTTGATCATTTATTCATCTATTTAGTGTGTCGACAGATCATCGTCATTGCACATTGAACCATTTATTTCGTAAATGGTCGGATTTCTCCCTCAGTGTCTCACTCGTTGGGCAACGGCTGATGACTGCTATTTTGTGTTGGTGTATTCTTCTTCTCTGTCTGCCTGCGTAGAGCCACAGTTTGGCTTCACCCCTTTTGACTTGATATTCTTGCAATCCTATTTACGTGCATATTCACAGTCAACACTTCATATATTCAGTCGGCCTGCATCTCTGATAAAATTGTTCAGCCCCGTCCATTGTTCGTCACTTTCCACAGAATCTCTGCCCGCAAGTCTATTAGATTGTTGACTTACACTTACACCGGTGTGGCTTTCCACAGAATCTCTGCCCGAAGGCCTATTAGGTTGTTGGCTTACACTTACACCAGTGTGGCTTTCCACAGAATCTCTGCCCGCAGATCTATTAGATTGTTGACTTACACTTACACCGGTGTGACTTTCCACAGAATCTCTGCCCGCAGGTCTATTAGATTGTTGACTTACACTTACACCGGTGTGGCTTTCCACAGAATCTCTGCCCGCAGGCCTATTAGATTGTTGACTTACACTTACACCGGTGTGGCTTTCCACAGAATCTCTGCCCGCAGGTCTATTAGATTATTGACTTACACTTACACCGGTGTGGCTTTCCACAGAATCTCTGCCCGCAGGCCTATTAGATTGTTGACTTACACTTACACCGGGGTGGCTTTTCACAAAAATAAAACTAATTTCTGTCAACCTTGACCTCCTAAGAGACTCCAGGCGCTATTTTCTAGCACAAGTCATGTCGAAACCGGTGTGTGCGTGTTGTGTGTGTGTGTGTGTGTGTGTGTGTGAGAGAGAGAGAGAGAGAGAGAGAGAGAGAGAGAGAGAGAGAGAGAATGTGTGTGTGCGCAAGTGCATGCGTGTGTGTGGAGAGAGTGATGCGAGAAATGGTGGGGGAATGTGTCAGTGCATGCATTCGTACGTGTATGTGTGAGAGTAAGTGAGGGAGTGTGTGCGTGAGTGCATGCGTTCATGCGTATGTGTATGTGTGAGAGAGTGTGATTGAGAGAGTGTGTGTGTGTGCGTGAAGGATTGTGTGTGAGGGAGTGAGACAGTGGGAGAGTTGTTGTGTTATTGTGTGTGTGTGTGTGAGCGCGCGCATGCGTGTGAGTGTGTGTATATGAAAGAATACACACACAGAGACAGAGAGAGAGAGAGAGAGAGAGAAAGAGAGAGATAGAGAAAGAGAGAGAGAGAGAGAGAGCTGAGCAGATGCATGTCACGTAACACGCATGTTATGTAACACGCGAATCCATATGTTTGTGTATTCTCATCTGTCATATTATCAGTTAAATACCAGTTGATTTTATAATGTGTAATATAAACTTATGTTCATTACTGTAATTTGAGTGAGAGAGTGAGTGAGTGTGACTGAGAGACAGAATGAGTTAGAGTGAACGTGAGAGTGAATGAGTGAGCGGGAGAGTGAATGATTGAGCGTGAGAGGGAATGAGTGAGCGGGAGAGT
>JACEFZ010013609.1:0-10721 GCA_014155875.1 Cepaea nemoralis | reverse complement strand
GAATTTTCTGGGGCAGGGGTTTCTCAACTTTTTTTTGGCCCCCCCCCCCCCCCCGTGTACCATATGTTTCAGAACGTCATCCCCCCCCCCCCCACCTCTTTTTTTGAATTTCCTCCCTATACCTTACACGGTATACATAAAAATGGAAGCTAAATTTAATATCACATACTAGAACAAGTCTAGCCAGCTCCCTGGCCGAGGAGTTAGCAGCTTTCTCCGTTAACCCCAAATACTCTCGTGGTTGACGTGAGCGCACGAGAATTAGAGGTGGTTCGAGTCGCGCCAATGACTTATGAGAGTATGGAGCCGGTCGCTCAGAAAGTCGTGGCGTGCTGATGAGCGTAATCTAGCCTAGGAATCAACATACAGCTGAATGATGCTGGTGTTGACCGCAATATCCTGAAACAGGATGGAAACGCGAAAAAAAAATGTCTAGACATCTATATAAAACGTGATTTGTGGGTCTACTTACATTATAAAACGGATTTAATTAGGGCGGGAAGTACAGAAATGTAAAATTTAGAGGGAAAAACAATATCAAGTAACTGGTTCTTGTATTAATGCGATCTTGAAATAATCTTCATTCCCCCCTCACCCCTTTGAAACCCTAAAATCCCCCCCCCCCCCTCACCGGTTGAGAACCACTGTTCTAGGGGAAGTAAGCCTGACACAAATGCATGTCGAAGTCGCACACACTGACTTTTGGGAGGTATAAACAACTGTGGCACCTTCCCTCGAAAAGGAAACGTTTAAAATAAATAAGTTAAATAACTATCCCTTAATCTTTAACATGGCAAACTGCTAAAAGTAAACTTGCCCAGAAATCATAAACAGCCCAGAAATGCTGAGGTTTGACTGTGACTTCCTGTAAAGGATATACAACTAACTTTTAAAACCTTTAATAATGAATTAAAACTCAGACAGAAAATAATCCACTAGACCCTTAACACGCTTTAAGAGTTAATGTATTCTCATAATTCAACTAGAGGTCTACCTATTCATGCACACGTTGGGACGCAGAGGTGTTTCCAAGGCACCAGGGCCGGGTTATATACTGGCCAAGACCTATTGACGCGTCCACGTCGAGCGTCCTGGGCAACAGGTCCCTTCGGGGTCCTGGCTAAGGTCAGTAGGATCGCCGATTCCTCCGAAGTCGGAGAGTGTCTGCCTGTACGGCGAGGAACCACCAGTCTGCACACCAATAAGCCAGACATGGGACAACGGATACTCACGCAAACCTCAAGTCCTGTATGACATCACACTGATGTTGGACAACAGGATGCCTTCATCCGACATACAGGACTTCGCGTTGGAGCTCAATCCAACGAACACAAGCAAGCAAGCAAGCATGCACACGTTGTTGTCTGTAAAATTCCAGCACATTCTATTTCGTGTGCTATTTTAACGAATTTGCTCTACGGAAAAACAAGCCGGACACATAATCAGACTACAACTGGTGCCATTAGTATTGGCACTCTTCGCTGGCCGTTATAGAAGAGGACGAAGCATGTATGGGGATGTCCCGAGTGCTGTGATGTCGGTTATCGACTCAACGCAACTCTTTAACGTATTTGATGATTGCAATTCTGCATGAAATCAGGCACAGTCAGCGGCTTAAAGTTAAAGATTGAAAGTACAAGTCGTAGTTCATAAATTACAGTTTCGGTTTTTCAAACATAAATGTTTGTTAAAACTGCAGTGGTGAAAGCGAAACATATGACATGGTGTTCTCGTGTATCACGTGTGTGCTGCTTTTATATACGGTGGGCAGGGTTCTGAAGTATGTAGCTGACGGGATGTATCGAAATATAATCACCATCATGTGTATGCCAGCTGGTGTAGGCGTTCATGTCTCTCCACAGATCACTGCTGGTGATATTTCTCTGGCTACCATCTGCGTCCATCCAGTATCATTTCTCTCCGTTTGCCTCTTCTCCCACTCATCTTCACAATGAATTATGCCAGATGCGCAGGTCAATACAATATTGATCTTACTCTTGGTTATTCAAATCCACAGCTGAGAAACGCTGTTCTGCACTGATGTTTTGCTTATATTCCCACAGCCCATGAGCAGACTGTACTTCCATGGCCCTCGATTTAGATACCAAGTGAGGTGGCGACTAAAGGGCACTTTTACGTGGAATTCAGCTTACGTCACCAACCCCAGTCAGGGATTCCTGAATATTGAAACCAATGACATCTACACCATGTATGAGTTGCAGGTGAAAGCTGAGAACTCCATGGGAGAGGCACACCAACCTGCATTTATCTACCAAGGATACTCTGGAGAGGCAGGTAAAGCTAAACAAACAAAAACGACTTTTGACATTAATTTTCACATGAACAACTTGTTTCTTCTTCGCACACTTTCAGATGTCAACCTGACTATATTTAAAGAAAGTAGCTGTCAACTTTGGTTTGTCTTCAAATGGCGTGGGACTAATCAATAATGATTATTTCTACTATCTTTATGATGACAGGAAAAAATGAAATGAATAAGAAATATGGACATTTTTATAATTAGCCAGGATGAAATCAAGAGATACTGTTTTTAAAAAAAATATGTACGAATGACGCAAATTGTTTTTGCATATCGAAAAACTTGATCCCAAGAGGGGATAATAATATGCATTATAAAGATTGTACCAAAAATGGGGCAGTAATTGCTTCTTAAAGCGCTGTTGAAGAGATGGCGAACTGTCAGTTTCTTCCAGTGAATGAAAACACAGACAGAATCACAAGTGAATCAAGACGTAAGGTCTCGGTGGTGAAATAAGACAGAATCACAAGTGAATCAACGTAGGGTCTCGGTGGTGAAATGAGACAGAATCACAAGTGAATCAAGACGTAGGGTCTCGGTGGTGAAATAAGACAGAATCACAAGTGAATCAAGACGTAGGGTCTCGGTGGTGAAATAAGACAGAATCACAAGTGAATCAAGACGTAGGGTCTCGGTGGTGAAATAAGACAGAATCACAAGTGAATCAAGACGTAGGGTTTCGGTGGTGAAATAAGACAGAATCACAAGTGAATCAAGACGTAGGGCTTCGGTGGTGAAATAAGACATAATCACAAGTGAATCAAGACGGAGGGTCTCGGTGGTGAAATAAGACAGAATCACAAGTGAATCAAGACGTAGGGCTTCGGTGGTGAAATAAGACATAATCACAAGTGAATCAAGACGTAAGGTCTCGGTTGTGAAATGGCCAAACTGTCTGCCTAGCTCACCTTAGGTCTAGAATTCGCTATTGGACTCCGACATTCATTTCACGAGGGTGATCATCGCTGGAGCTGTTGGCATTGTGCTCTGTCCAATGCTTTCGACAAGTGGCCGGCCGCTTTGGGAGGTGAGGCCAAGCCAGAAGGGATAAAACCTGATGCAATGAAGTTGATTTATATTGAATTTAACCTTTGAGAATCAAGTGAAAACTTGTTCCCCTTTTATGACTTTTACATGTAGTTTTACTGAGAAAACACATGACATTGTTTCATGAGTTTCGAATTTCACCCGAAAACTTCTTTTTTTTTCTTTCTAAAACTTAGTTTTGCCACATTTATCTTTAAAGCAACCTCGTATTAACATGATCAAGTCCTTGTAAGTTTTCTGTTTTCATTTTTATGTCTCTTTTATTACTTTTAGCCTGGAATCTATTATTGCTATTTTTATTTTTATTTACTTTTCTCTTTATTTATTTGTTAATCTATATATTTATCATTATGTTTATAAAAGTAATATATACTCTGATATTTCATTTTCTACCATCCATCGTGTTGTCATTGTTTATTGTTTTCGATATTCCTCAAATTGTAAATCGGAATATGTCAATGATATAATATATTTCAATGATAACTGAGAATACAAGATTATCAACTGAATTTCCTTACCCGATGTGTGAATTAGACCGGCACTAATCTCTTTTCTGTATTTATTTTCAGAGCCACTGATCACCCCTAGCAATTTCTCCCTCAACCCAAACTACAGTGTTGAATCTCACACTGTCCATCTCGTCTGGGACTCCGTTGACCCCAATCATCAACTTCTCTGTGGGAGATTTAAAGGTTATAAGGTAACAAACTTCACTCTTTCTGTCCCAAACAATTTGATTTTTAATTAATTTGCAGCAATTAACCTGACTCAATGTTCCCCCTGATAATTTATATCTTAACCCATTTGCAGTAATTAACCTACCTCTTTGTGGCCCAAATAATTTATATCTTAAGCCATTTGTAGTAATTAATGCAACTCTTTGTGTCCCAGATAATTTATATCTTAACCCATCTGTAGTAGCTATCCTAATTCTCTGTGTCCCAAACAATGTGACTATTAACCCATGTTGTAATTAACCTAACTCTTTGTGTCCCAGACAGTGTGAATCTTAACCTATGTTGTAAGTAACCTAACTCTCTGTATCCCTGTAGTAATTAACTCAAATCTCTGTGTCCCAGACAGTTCGAATCTTAACCCATCTATTAATTAACTTCACTCTTTATGTTCCAGACAGTGTGAATCTTAACCCATGCAGTAATTAACCTAACTCTTTGTGCTCCAGACAGTATGAGTCCTAACCCACTGTAGTAATTAACCTAACTAATTATGTCCCTGACAATTTGAATCTTATCACGTGTAGTAATTAACCTAATTCATTATATACCAGTAAATATTACTGAACCTCTTTTTTTCTCCAATGGCTTATTACAGGGGTTACCAAACTACGTCCCGCGGGCGGGTCAGGCCTGCGACGTCATTTCATCCGGACTGCCGATGATACTCGAACTTGCTTGATATAACGTATGGAATACGAGACGTTGTGATACAATTTAAATGTAAATATTATGTTTAGAATAATAGATCTTCACACGTGCGGAGACCTCCTGGCTGCTATGTGTCTTAAATTTTCTATTTTCAATTATAAATTATTGTATCTAGATTTTCTTGTTTATTGCAATGTCAGCTTATTTCGTGCCATCCCAAGTCCGTTCCCGGCTCATGGTAGCACTGCCAATGCTCTGACTTTACCATGGTTTCCATGAACACACACACACACACACGCACGCACGCACACACACACGCACGCACGCACGCACGCACACAAACACGCACATGCACACGTACTTACACGTACACGTATCTTTCCCTCCCCCAGATGCGTCCGGCTGTCAACACAGGTCCTATGCTCTAGGAATATTTACTTCTTTTTGCCAAGCATCCATTTTATAGGTATCTAACAAGCATTTCTTTGTTTGGCAGTGATAAGTAAATTAATAACCACGGTGAATAGAGACAATAAAGTAACAAACAAAGCATAAAAATGCCATAGAAGCCTCGTGTTATTATGAAAATATTATCCCCAGCTCAGAAGAATTCAACGGTCTAGGTGTTCTTCCAAGCTGGTCTCTAGGCCAATGTTTTTTCAAATTTTTTGCTGGAGCAGATCCTTACGCAAATATTTACGTTGCTCAAGGAACTTGGTGCGATGATCCTAGTGTCTGTCCTACTTTATGTAATGAACCAGATGGACAGAAATGTTGCATTTAGGCGATTTCGGTATGTTGCGGCGGAATCACTGGCTGCCACTCGCGGAATCCCTGTTAAAAAACACTGCTCTAGGCTTTTTATTTAGGCCAGCCCATATATATATATATATATATATATATAATATATATATATATATATATTATATATATATATATATATATATATATATATATATATATATATATATATATATATATATATATATATATATAGGCAATCCTTAATATGAGATTTATTCTACTACCAAAGGTACCTATAAACTTTATATGTATCTTTGATGAGCCGTAGCTTCACCAGTGACTCTTAGTCCTCTGCTTTTCTTGTCTTTCAAAAGGATTTTAATTTTTTTTTTTTTTTAAATTCAATGTCATTTTCATTTTCACATCCCGTGTACTTCACCCTTCATTATGGCTACTAAGAAAAGAGAAAGTGGATGCGAAATATGAGTCCATGAAACGTGGTTTAGAAACATAAAGACATCTCTTCACGAGAAAGTTTGCTGAAAATGAATCTTGAAATGAACGAAGCTTCCCGGTTCATAAATTGCTAGGCAGATGCTCGAATGCGGCCATGTGATTGATAAAGTTTGCTGAAGCCATAATGATCAATCTACACAAGACAGCTTTGTGCAAACAGAAAGACATGTTAGTCAATTTAAAATTACCGTGGTAGACAATTGACATTACTGTGCGAACATGTGTATATTTCAGCTTGAAGGATTTATCTAGTTATTTTACTTTATGTTGTGAGAATTCTGCAGTATGTACCTGACGAGATGCAGCGAAATATGTCAGGCAATAAATCGTGCAATTTATTGTTTGTGTCTTCGTTATTCAAATTCACTACGGGAAAATAAATCTGTCACTCGTACAAGTTACAAAACAGCGCATAAGATGGTAGAACGAAAAAAAAAACCGTTTACTCTTGGCAACAAGAGTGTATGATGCAAGCAGCAAATGACTTGTGTCCTGAGAAATCCGATTTGTTTGGAACTATCAGCCTTTCGGCAAGTTCAGTTATGCGAAGAACAGAAGAACTTGGAGAGACCATAGTGCTACAGATACGCAAGAAAACTAGGAAGTTGTTGTGTTATTCTGTGGCGCTGGATGAGTCTACTGATCTCTTGAGTACGTCACAACATTTCGTGTTCATTCGTGGTGTCAATTTGAACTTTCAGATAACGGAAAAGTTGGCAACCTTTTGCAGCATGCATGGAACAAAAAATGGAGAAGACATTTTCATGAAAGTACAAAAAGGTTTGCAAGACTATACCCTTAAGTGGAATCAGCTTCGAGGTATTACGGTTGATGGAAGAAATAACATGGCTGGAGTGAGGAAGGGTCTGATGGGGCAGATCAGGACTCAGTTGGAAGATTTGTAAATTCCGGGCGTTCTGTTCATACACTGCATCATACATCAGCAAGCACTCCGTGGGAAAGATTTAGATTTTTCTTTTGTACTGAAACCAGTCGTTTCCGCTGTGAACTTCATTTGGGGACATGCACTCAATCACCGTCAGTTCCAGGCTGTTCTTGAAGACATTTATTCCTAATTTTGTGACGTGCCTTGTCACACATCAGTGAGGTGGCTCAGTTGCGGTAAAGTCCTCTTTCTTTTTCCAAGGTCCGAAATGTTCTGTCCCAGAATCCGTTTTGTTGTAACCTTGATGATATGCCAGTTGAACTACAATTAGAGCTAACTGATTTGCAAGTAAATGACTTGTTGAAAAAGAAGCACAGAGAAGGAAAGCTTGTTGAATTTTACCGTTGCTGACTTGACATTGAGTTTCCGAAACTGAAGAAAATTGCCGCTGGTATGGCATCAGTGTTTGGAACAATTTATTTTTATGAGCAAACATTTTCAAAAATGAAGTATGTGAAATCAATACATCCAAACGAAATATCTGATGAACATTTGAAAGCAATTCTCTTGATTGAATGCAGCAATTCCAAACCACACATTGATGATTTCTTGAAAGCCAAAAATCAGTTTCACAAATCTCACTAACATTTTTTGCTGCTTAGTTTGTGAGATTCGGATATATGCACACTAGGTCGGATGTAACTATCGTTTTTGTTAACGTCGCCTTCTTTGATAACTTTTTTTTAAGTAAATAAATATGTTGGTTGTCTTCTTTTTTTTTTTTTTGTCCATTGCATCCCACCCACCCATGATTAACTCAGTTTTTGGTCTTTTTTCCTAGAGCTTTAGTTCTGGTTTGAAGTATTGTTAAAGTTAGTTGCATATCCTGTGCAGGGCGTTAGCAGTCAAAACCAGCATTTTTTGCTGTTGTTGATGTCTTGGCAAGTTTATGTTTAGTAGTTTGCCATTGCTTTCTGAACGACCGGCACCCGTACCATATCGTAAAGAACCAGGGCATCGCGGTCTGCTGCCAAATCTCGCGCGTGTTTCGAACGCGGGTATACAGAATGAGTATGCGGCCCGCGCTCGTCATTTTGTCAGTTATCCGCCGCGCCGTGAAAAACATTTTGGTGACCACTGGCTTATTATATTAGTGTTATAGTGAAAGATGTAGGGGACACATCATTGAATATTTCAAAAATAGATAATTTATATTACTCATTCTTTCCATTACTAATATTACTTCTTTAAAGTATCATAATATGAATTATCTTCTTCTCTTCTATCCCACAACTGAATCTGTCAGTTGTTTGGTGGCCAAAATGATGCGTTCCTAGTATAAGTTTTCCACATGTCCTTATCTTCAGGAATATGTATTTTTAAAAAAAACAGAACAACAATAACTGTTATTTACTGCCAATATTGTACCTTGCAGTGTATGGCGGGGGGGGGGGGGGGGGGGGGGGGGGGGGGAGGGGGGTCTTGAGCCTGAAGAATTATGGCCGCCTGGCTAGTCAGTCGCCGCGAACTGTGCTGGCTAATTTTCTTTTAACCCCCGACAAAAAAATGTCCATGCCTTACCGAGGATTCGAACCCGGATCTCCCGAAGGAGAATCCGGCATTCTAGCCACTCGGTTAGCCGCTCGTCTGTGAAATAAAGAGCCCATGTATGAACTGTTTGTTCATGAAAATATTGTAATATGAACTTCAGAAACACCTGATTTGTGTTGATTCACTACATGGTCAACAACTAAATAATAATAATAATAATAATAATAATAATAATAATAATAATAATAATAAGTCTTTATTTTCAAAGGGTTAAGAATTGGGCACGCAGGCCCGTCTGACATTCTGCCCTTCTTCTCTATTTCCTCTCATACATTCTTTCATTCAACATCACTTTAAAACAAGGCAAGACATATTTCATCCTAAAATGTATGAGTTGATAGTTGAAAATTGTTTGACCTTATTCATGCACCTACAACTGAAAAAAAAAATATTAACAATCAAAAAAGACAGAAAGAAAACACATTCTGGAAGAATAACGTTTCTATGCTATCTTGAAAACATTAACTAAGTGTTCACCATGTGATTGCTTGTTTCTTCACTAATCATACAATTCTATACGTTTTACAAGGTAAAAAGTTACACAATAAGCATTTATAATAATTTCATAACTACTATTTTAAACATCTAATTATGTCATATCTAGCTCCTCTATTGGAAATCGAGTGAAGACTGGGCCAGAAAAACAGAAATAGATATTATCCTCGAAGAAGACATTCATAGCCACAGTCCTCGAATTAAAGTCACACTTTCCGACTTGCCCGCACACGCAGCCCTCAGAACACAGGTGGCAGTTATGAATTCTCATTACACAGGGCCCTTCAGTGAGATTATTGATTTCTTCACACCAGAAGGAGGTAGGTCGTGTGTGTCTATGTCGTGAGTAACTGAAATTTTAAACTCTCAGCCTGTCTCAATTGTCTGCCATTAGAGGAAAAAAAAACATAACCCAGTCATTAAACTACAAATGATTGCTATTTGCATTTTGTCAGAATCTGTATGGTTTTGTCTATGTCTACTCATTATATTATATTCTTTTGTTGTTCTCTCCCCCCCCCCCCCCCCTTTATTTTTTGCTTCTTCCTCTCCTACTTCTTTGCCGTCTTCTTCCTTGTCTTCCTTGCCTTCGTCTTTTTGTCTTCTTCTGTTACTGCTACTTTTATTGTAATTATTATTAATTGTGTTTTTATTGTTGTTTTCATTACTAGCATCATCATTTGTCACCCTTGTATCATGTTTAGCTGGCTATTTGGCGAGGGGTTACGTTCACAGTTCATAATCTCGAATACCGCATTCGAAACCCAGCGTGGGTGATCTAGCAGCAGAACAACGTTGGTGTTCCGTACAATGGCATGTCAGTTATCAGTTATCAGTTATCAGTTGGGGTATCTTCGTTGCACTCCGGACATGTCCATAGGTGCTCAGATCCTCCCCCCAGCATATGCATCAGCGTCCGGTGGCTAATAGTGCCAGTTCTGTGTTGGTTGACGAGGCGCTTTGTTTTCCCGATGTACCTCTCGCGTCTGGCTGTGCTGATTCTTACTCCCAGGTCTTTCATCCTGGACAGCGATGTGGAATCATTGACGTCAAAGTCCTCTGTTCTCGCCATATCTTTAAGGACGTTAATAACATCGGCACGATCCATGGGCTGGCCATCTACAGGGGATGCAGAGCCAGCCAGTTTGTCAGCTCGTTCATTTCCCTCGACTCCCGCATGTCCCGGGACGAAGATGAAGGTGACTTTACGGACAACAGACTTCCGCAGCGATTCAGTCCACTGTCTACGTACAGATCCAGCTTCGACCTTATGAATCATGCTCATTGAATCACTTAGTACACACACGTTGGTATAATGCTGTGACTCCAGCCATATGAAAGCCTGTGCAACTGCCATCACCTCCATCGTCATGCTGCTCGTGGTCATAGAGTGGGCACCACTGGATTCTTGAACGGTTCGGCCCGCTGAACGGGCTGTAAATGCCCACGCACTTCTCTGCTGCTTTACCACAGATCCATCTGTATAGATGAGCACTTCGGGGCTATCTGAGTGTTCATAGATGAGCGTGTTAACCTCTGCATTGATAGCGGCAGGGTTCTGCTCTCTGCACCGTCTGTCGAGTGTAATAATGCAGGAGAAAGTGCACTTAAAAGCTGGAGGCACCGGCACCCATTCCTTGCCGGTGGTTGATACTGGTAAGACTGCAGACCTGTCTGACGACATCTTCCGCCGACCCATCCATGATTTGGGCCCCCC
>JACEFZ010013608.1:0-38303 GCA_014155875.1 Cepaea nemoralis | reverse complement strand
AAAAATAAATTTCATGGGAGAAACTTCTGTTGCGTTACTGCAAGATCTCATGTTCCATGGGAGACATATGTTGCGTTACTTAAAGATCCAATGTTTCTGTTACGTTACTGAAAGATCTCATTTTTCATTGGATAAACTTCTGATTCTTTACTGCAAGATCCAATGTTAAAAGCGAGAAAATTATGTTGGGTGATTAAAAGATCCTATCTTCCATGTGAGAAGCTTAAGCTGCGTGACCGAAAGATCCCACGTTTCATGGGGGAAACTTATGTTGCATGATTACAAGATCACATGTTTCATGAGTGAAACATTTATGCGTAGTGTTTTCCACATCTCTTGACGTATAAGGTTAATAGCCCCAAATTTACTAAACTCCATGTAGAATCAAAATCAGCCAGATTAAGTGAACTATTTTATGCGTTTTAATGCTTATTGTTCATTTGCTGTCTAAGATTAGCTTCATTAGTGATGTTCTTTTCTTTACCCATTGAAAATAAAGTGTATTTGTTTGTTTTTGTTTGTATAAGGTAATGCTGTAAGTCCGTTTGGTAATCTGCGTGTTGACATATGATCGGATTTTCAGTTATGCTTAGATCCGGAGCAGTGAGCTTCAGATTACTATTACCAATCATGGTCTGGCAGAATTTATATTAAAAACGGTTACTTACTATGCATGTCGTAATAGACTTTCGAATCAAATATTCGCTGTGTACATGGATAGAGCCTCTTACTTTTACTTGGAAAATTGTATTCAGGGCTGGAGTGTGTGAGTGTGTGTGTGTGTGTGTGTGTGTGTGTGTGTGTGTGTGTGTGTGTGTGTGTGTGTGTGCGTGTGTGTGTGAGTGTGTGTGTGTGTGTGTGTGTGTGTGTGTGTGTGTGTGTGTGTGTGTGTGTGTGTGTTTGGGGGGCTGGGGCGAAGGAAGGGGAGGGGATAAGTTCACCATTTACATTGGTTCTGTGTGATACGATGAACACACACTACCAGTTGTAAAAAGAGGTTTAAAGGCAAAAGGGTCGACTTCATTTCACCTTTTTTATCCCATATTTCGGGTCTCTTTCAGCACTGCGGCCTGTCGAAAGCGTCGCAAAAAAGCAAAAACTTCACAGCTCCAGCGACGACTCCAGGAGTCTCCGAGAAAACTACACTCGTGAACCGAATGAAGAAGCCCGGAATCGAACCCACAACTTTCGAAGCGCCAGGTTGGTGGCGTAACCCTTCGTCACGAAGACTCCCAACCAGTTGTAATGAAAGAGGTCAACCGTGGACACGTTTACTTCCGGCAGTAGCAGACTGCTACAATTTAAGCGTTCAACTACTTTAGTTATTTCCTTAAAAAATACCAAGATGCGGGTTGAAGCATATTTTATGTGTAAAATCTGACACAGCTTTTTATAGCAAGGCCGGTGTGCTTTTAACAGTTCGCATCATCAAAGGCAGATAAATTGAATTGCGACGAATAATTAACGGTGCAAACAGTGGAAGCACTATGAGAACTTAACAGAAGTCGTAGGCACACTTCCTGGTAATGAATGTTAACAAAAGCCTTCAGAAATAACGTGAAGTAGACGCTTGTTTAACAAGCAACATTCCACTTCAGGTTGTTATTTGATCAAGAAGAGAGCCAGTGAATTCGGGTGTATCTGTGAAACGAACATGGGGAAAGGGCAGACTTGACTTGTTAGTTGACATCAGCTTTGAGATAGGAATGGATAGAACAAATATAGAAAGGCTCAATAATTATAAAACAGAAAGTTTGCTTGTTGAATCTTAAAGAAATAAGATGTATAAAATAACATTTCCAAATAGTCCTAAGAGATTAAAAGAGTTGATTGTTGTCTGTCAAGTTAAACGGTGAAAAGACTATTTGTATGAACATAACAAAATCAATAATGTCCGTGGTGAAACTTACACTTCAATCAAACATTTTTAAAATCACATATAACAATAAAGACATAAAATATCACACAAAACCACACCTATTCCCATCCCGGCAGTGAAATAACCTGTCCCTCTGTATGCCAAATCCAACTGCATTTATCCATTCACATGCAGGTTCCAGTCTCCCTACATCGGCAGAACAGAGAGGCAGTTAAACAACAGGGTGGTCGTACACATACCCAATTGGATTGACAAGATACTACACAAAGCTGGTAGGAACCAGGCCAAACCGACACACCACAAACCTCCTACGCCATCGATTGTGACGGCACAATTTAGAAACCGGTCACGTGATTGACAGAGATAATGCGTTTCGCGTATTGTTTAACACACAAAATAGTCGCTTGTTCAAGCTCGCAGACGCCATCACGATTAATCCGCACAGGCCCGTTTTGTGCAAACAGAACGACATGATAGTCGGTTTACCAAAACTGTTAGTTGGGATACTGGTGTGCGATAAGGCAGATGCGGTCAAGGCTCTTTGTGATCGCGTGTATGATGTAGAAGTACCGAAGTATCATGTGTATGGTGTGGAAGTACCGAAGTATCGTGTGTATGTGTGGTGTGGGAGTACCGAAGTATCGTGTGTATGGTGTGGAAGTACCGAAGTATCGTGTGCATGGTGTGGAAGTACCGAAGTATCGTGTGTATGTGTGGTGTGGAAGTACCGAAGTATCGTGTGTATGGTGTGGAAGTATCTGTCATAACACTTCCTGGGGTGAGGGGAATCTGCTATCACACTTTAACAACGGGATACCTTTAGCCCTGGGACATAGGTGACCTCAGTCCACAAAACCCCTTCGGCCCTTGGAACCCTATCTCCCTCACTCTCAACCAAGGGACATTACCCCTTTCAAACCTCGTCCTGAACTCATGACGCAACTCTGGCAGCTAACTATGTTAACAATATGGTGTATTATACAAGATGAATGAGAATGATAATGATGATTCCGAGATAGTCCTTGCAGTATCTATGAGAGATAAGACGTGGCAAGGATCGAGTAGCCTCCTGGAGAAAGTGTCATCATCGTCAGTGCCTCAAGTCACACTATTGGGTAAGTCAGACACGCTCACCAAGTATCTCAGGCCTCCCTCCAGGTATAATTTTCTCCACTTGGATAGGATGGCTGGCGAGTCGACTCACTGGTACTTGGGGCCTCCGGTGGATGACGTCCCTGAAGTCTGGATCACCTTAGAGTAGGGATAAAGACTTCTCTCGGGAGCTGAGGAACTAGAACACTCCCCTGAAGCGTCTGGAAAAGTCTGATGGTACTGCGGGTATAGCAAGAGGGTGATCTCTCCCTCAATGGTAGTAGCAGTCCCAACTGTCTATGCAACCCGCGCAGATCCTCCTACTCATAGCGCAGATATCACAGCACAGATACCTCCCTCGCTGAAACGTGGCACTGTAGATAGAGTTCAAAACAGACAAAAGTTTTTCCACAATATCAGGCACCACAGGGTACCAGGCACTTGGTAGCGGAGACATCATAACTAGTTGGCATGAAGGCAGTCAGTCCGTCTCACAATTGGGACACTAACAACAACCAGATACTTTTTCAGCTGAAGTAATGAACAAGGCGATATGGTGCTGTCACGGCGATCAACCTGGGCTATCAGACGTGGAGTGGGCGATGAGTTAGCTAGAGCCCATCCTGAGACGTACTCTCGATTGTAAGTACTGCTCGCTGAGGTGGTGGACTTCCACACCGGCTCTCGCCCTAGTCCGGATCACTGGACTCGTCCCCAGATCATCGCTCTGCTCTCAACAAGATAGAACCTGTGGAGGATAACACTCAGTGAGAGCACCATGAATCAGACTTACCCACAGCAGATACACTTAAGTCCCCCTTACTCAGACGTGTGGACCCTTCCCATAAGGGCCACACTCCTTCACTGGCTGCTCAAGCGGTCGAGGACAAACTGGACCTAGAACCAGAGTGGCAGCTGTCCACCTACATCCTCTTTCTTAGACGAACGTAGGACTGGGCCAAGGTTGGTGTCTGAGATATGGGTCTCCGCTGCAACATAGCTAGACAACACATACGGTTAGTGAGTTAGTTGTACGTATAGATAGAAAGGCCCTGAAGGAGGGCCGATGGCAGTACTTCCACACCCCCTTCCTGTTATCCGCCAACGCTGATGTCGTACCAGGCCGCAGGCACAATCCAATAACTCCAAATAAATATACAGGGTGATCCCCCTGTAGCAGAAATCCACACCCCGATCCCCCCTCCCTGGTCCCAGGTCGGGGCATTTAGAACGGTGTCATGTTCAATATGAACAATTCTGTCGCAATGGTCCCTGCTCCCTCTATCAATCTCTTAGGACACCACTATATATTAAGCTGGCATTCCATCGAGGGAACTAATTACAAGACAGAGGTGAGGAAAGCCAAGAAGAAAGCCAGTGGTCGGCCCACCAGGTGATCAGAAGCTCGACTCCCGGTACGACCTTGAAACGACCTCGGAGGTTTCGGCCGACCGGTGCATTCGATTCGTTGCACTTGCCCGAGTTCATCGATATATCACTCGATATATCCGAAGCGACTTCCTTAATCTACTTCCCGTAGCGCTGCGGGTAATGGTTCGGCCACGCTGGCCACGCCGACGCTCGAGATTACAAAGTTGGCCATGTGTGAACTCAAATTACCGGTCTCGCTTCCCTGAACCCGATTTTCCCAATCTACAGGTTCTGTAAATAAGCCGCTCGCTGCTACCCCACAAAATAGCTTAGCAATACTATGCTGGTAAACACGCGTTTGCCACAGGCGTAATTTACAGTCAGAAAACACAACCGTACCAATGTTCACACGTGACCTCCTTTCCCGCGCCGGTCAGTACACGCGTTAGCGAAATCTCATAATTCGGATCACCGACACCGCACTAGTTAAGGAAAAAGGTTGTACACATACCTTCACACAAACAGCACGACAGTGGATAAGAGAAGCGTTGTCACTGCAACTGGACATTATGTCAGAAGTCTTTAACCCTCATTAAGACACGGCGTCCCGCTCTCTCTCCCGTAGCACTGGGGCCAAAATGTCGACTGCCTGCCTGCAACCTTCGTCTCCAACTGATCATTTGTTCCGGGACAATCGACTGCGCTTGCGTCGGACATGCGCAGTCTGTCTTGCCCGTAAATCTGTTCCGCCACCAACCTACTGGAATATTCTTAAAGGGCGAGCAACGACTCTGGTCGGGTTGAGTCAAATTACCGGTTAATTCCCTTTCACTGGCAAATTTTCTTCCCCCGACTGCCCGATGTCCCAACTGACCTTTCCTCAAGCAGAAACATCACGAGGCGGACCCACTGAGTTCTGCGACAGTACCGAAGTATCATGTGTATGGTAAGAAGTACCGAAGTATCGTGTGTGTGTGTGTGAGTGTGTGTGTGTGTGTGTGTGTGTGTGTGTGTGTGTGTGTGTGTGTGTGTGTGTGTGTGTGTGTGTGGAAGTACCGAAGTATCTTGTGTATAGTGTGGAAGTACCGAAATATCGTGTGTATGGTGTGGAAGTACCGAAGTATCGTGTGTGTGTGTGTCGTGTGGAAGTACCGAAGTATCGTGTGTATGGTGTGGAAGTACCGAAGTGTCGTGTGTATGGTGTGGAAGTACCGAAGTATCGTGTGTATAGTGTGGAAGTACCGAAGTATCGTGTGTATGATGTGGAAGTATCGAAGTATCGTGGCTGTGTGTGGTGTGGAAGTACCGAAGTAGCGTGTGTATGGTGTGGAAGTACCGAAGTATGGTGTGTATAGTGTGGAAGTACAGAAGTATCATGTGCAAGATGTGGAAGTACCGAAGTATCGTGTGTATGGTGTGGAAGTACCGAAGTATCGATTGTATGGTGTGGAAGTACCGAAGTATCGTAGGTATGGTGTGAAAGTACCGATGTATCGTGTATATGGTGTGGAAGTACCGAAGTATCGTGTGTGTGGCGTGTAAGTACCGAAGTATCGTGTGTGTGTGTGTGGTGTGGAAGTACCGAAGTATCGTGTGTATAGTGTGGAAGTACCGAAGTATCGTGTGTATGGTGTGGAAGTATTGAAGTATCGTGTGTATGGTGTGGAAGTACCGAAGTATCGTGTGTATGTGTGGTGTGGAAGTACCGAAGTATCGTGTGTATGGTGCGGAAGTACCGAAGTATCGTGTGTATGGTGTGGAAGTACCGAAGTATCGTGTGTGTGTGTTATCAGTTATCAGTTATCAGTTGGGGTATCTTCATTGCACTCCGGACATGTCCATAGGTGCTAAGATCCTCCCCCCAGCATATGCATCAGCGTCCGGTGGCTAATAGTGCCAGTTCTGTGTTGGTTGACGAGGCGCTTTGTTTTCCCGATGTACCTCTCGCGTCTGGCTGTGCCGATTCTTACTCCCAGGTCTTTCATCCTGGACAGCGATGTGGAATCACTGACGTCAAAGTCCTCTGTTCTCGCCATATCTTTAAGGACGTTAATAACATCGGCACGATCCATCTACAGGGGGTGCAGAGCCAGCAAGTTTGTCAGCTCGTTCATTTCCCTCGACTCCCGCATGTCCCGGGACGAAGATGAAGGTGACTTTACGGACAACAGACTTCCGCAGCGATTCAGTCCACTGTCTACGTACAGATCCAGCTTCGACCTTCTGAATCATGCTCATTGAATCACTTAGTACACACACGTTGGTATAATGCTGTGATTCCAGCCATATGAAGGCCTGTGTAACTGCCATCACCTCCATCGTCATGCTGCTCGTGGTCATAGAGTGGGCACCACTGGATTCTTGAACGGTTCGGCCCGCTGAACGGGCTGTAAATGCCCACGCACTTCTCTGCTGCTTTACAACAGATCCATCTGTATAGATTAGCACTTCGGGGCTATCTGAGTGTTCATAGATGAGCGCGTTAACCTCTGCATTGACAGCGGCAGGGTTCTGCTCTCTGCACCGTCTGTCGAGTGTGATAATGCAGGAGAAAGTGCACTTAAAAGCTGGAGGCACCGGCACCCATTCCTTGCCGGGGTTGATACTGGTAAGACTGCAGACCTGTCTGACGACATCTTCCGCCCGACCCATCCATGATTTGCCCCTCTTTAGCCTGTCACCATTTTCTCTGAATATAGCGTCATGCTGAGGGTGCTGCTCATCTGCACTTATTTTTCAGTATGCACGAGCTCTCCAGATCTTGATCCTGTGTTCCATTGTCGGGAAGTCAAGGAGATATCTCATTGCTACACAGCTGGTGTCTCTCGTGCAGCCCAAAATGATGCGCATGGCTTCGTTTTGTACCTTTTCAAGTCTTCCAATCTGTGTAGGGCTGACAGTGAGGATGGCCAGGGCATACTCGATGCGTGAAAGCACAAGTCCTTGGAACAGAAGTATTAGCAGTCTTTGCTCGATATTGGCAGTCGCCATGACTCTCATTGCTGACAAACCTTTTCGAGCCTTCGTTATGACAAAATCGACATGATCTCTGAAGGGCAGGCTACGATCAAGCCTCACGCCAAGATATGTCATTGACTGGGTTCTACTCAAAATGCTCCCATCCATTCTTACTGCCGGCAGGTCTGTTTTCACAATATGGTTGTTTAGTGAGAACCATGTAACCGTTGCCTTTGCAGGGTTGACAAGGGCATCTCCATCAGTACACCATGAGGAAATTCGATCTAGTTCGCCCTGCATATCATTGACAACCGCCTGTCTATCTCGACCCAGTCGATACACGAGGATGTCGTCAACGAATGACAGAGTCCTACCCCTCCCGTCCAACTGTTGTTCAGTGATCGGCACCGTATACACGTTGAATAGTACTGGTGACAGTGGTGAACCCTGCGGCAATCCTGGACATATCGTTATCTGCTCAGAAGACCAACTCCCGCATCTTAGCACCACCTTCCTTTGGAGCAGAACTGCAGCTATCCATCGTACAAGGTGAGGGTGAACTTTCAGTCTGAGGAGGGTTTGCATCAAGTGCTCGAAAGATACTCTGTTATATGCGTCCTCTAAGTCTATGGCGGCCGCACATGTCTCTTCTCTGACCTGAAATCCTTCGTAAACATCTTGAGCAAAGACCGCCGCATTCAGCCATGACTCTTTGTTGCGTCTGTATCCTCCAAGTGTGGGCGGGAAGCAGCCGAGCTGTTCCAAGTCCCAAGCAAGTCTGTGTGCTACAATTTTCTCCAGTAGCTTGCCAACAGTATTCTGCATCGTAATGATTCTGTAGCCGCTTATCTTGGAATGGTCTTTGTTCGGTTTTGGCAGCGGCAGCAAGTAGCTGTGTAGCCATTCTTCTTTGACCTGACCCCTCTGGATACTGGTGTTGAATTCTCTGGCCATTTCTTCCATGTCATCATCTGATATCACCAGTAGGTCACCATATCGGATGCCGTCTGGGCCTGGGGCGGTGTTAGGTGATTTCTTGAGCATCGCACGCACTATCTCAGCTGTTATTGTCTATTCTTCGTCTGTCTCGACCCCCTCGCACAACTGAGAGAGTGTCGTTGTGGTCCTCTGTCTGGCGGGCTCGTCTTTCTGGTCAGTCTGTTCTATATAGCGTGCAAGAAGGGCCTTACCTTTATCCGCATCCGACTTTTTCCATGCGAGGTCTGTGCCTTGAAAGTCTGGAATACCCCTACGTTGTGCAGCACCGTTCATGCTCTTGTGGAGGCGCCAGAATGTCGTAAGAGATCGCTCGGAGCACACCTTCCTGCAGAACTCGTCCCATTTCTCGGCCTTGGCCTGTTTGGCGCAGGATTTGAATAAAGTCGTCGTCCTATCGACCTCAGTCTTCAGGTTCGCCAACTCAACCTGTGGCATGTTAGCCTTTCTGGCCTTTTGCCAGTCTTTGACAGCCTGCCTCTTTCCCAGCCATGCCTTCTCGACCTCTCCATTCCACCATGGTGGCTGCAACCATCTTTCTTGTCTCCTGCGGGAGGAAGTTAGTTTTCTTCTTCTGATTTTGCTTATGGCGTCTTGACCAGTGTTGTCGCACGGGAAGTCTTGTTTCTTTGACTCATGGCCCCGTCTTCCTTGATCAGGATGACACAAGGGTAGTGGTCACTATCGTGGTATCCCAGTGTGTCCCACCGGCACCTTGGTTCGATGGTGGGCGACACCAGAGCCAAGTCAATGATGCTGTCAGAGTCACCTGGTCGAGTGGCTATTCTAGTGACCTTCCCATCATTCAGACAGATTAGGGCAGCAGATGCCAGGGCGTCCTCCAGATCTTCTCCCTGTGATGCAATTCCCCCATTGACTGCCTCTGGCATTGAAGTCCCCACAGTAAATGATATGCCTTTCATCCATATCGAACAAACTCTGCCATTGTCGCACTTCGACCTTCCCATTTCGCGCATAAACGTTCACGATTACAAGCTGCACTGGTGTCATTATTCTTAATGCCTGCACTTGCAGGGCATCACTGTTCCAGGAAGACATATCGATCTCAGACACTAGTATGTTGTCGCGGACCAGAATGGCCTGTCCGAGGTGCCGCCTGTTAAAGAATCCCTGAAATCCCGCGACATTGACTGTTCCGTCGCCGAGCTGTGTTTCTTGTATGACTACAATATCGTTTCCGTAGAGTAGTTTTTCAAGAATGGGTCGGCGTTGACTAAATGATGCACAGTTCCAGTACAGTACTCGAACGTTTCCGATACCTAATCTGTCACATTTTAAACGCCTTCTGCGGCGCCCGCCCTCTTACCACGTTGTGTCCTTGCTGGTCGTCTGGTCGTCATGTTAGGCTTAACTATCGCCACCGGGCGCCGATGATACGCCGAAGGAAGTCCGGGCGCGCGTGCACGAACTCCGTTGCACGGTCCGAACTCCATTTCACCACGAAATAAACACTTAATCCATACACATTTCGGAAAAAACACGTTCCATTTTACGGGACGAAGAAATGTCCCGCCATCTTGCTTCAAGGGAACTCACTCTCCTCATCGTGTGTGTGTGTGTGTGTGTGTGTGTGTGTGTGTGTGTGTGTGTGTGTGTGTGTGTGTGTGTGTGTGTGTGTGTGTGTGTGTGTGATGTGGAAGTACCGAAGTATCTTGAGTATAGTGTGGAAGTACCGAAGTATCGTGTGTATGGTATGGAAGTACCGACGTATTGTGTGTGTGTGTGTGTGTGTGTGTGTGTGTGTGTGTGTGTGTGTGTGTGTGTGTGTGTGTGTGTGGTGTGTGGAAGTACCTAAGTATCGTGTGTATGGTGTGGAAGTACCGAAGTATCATGTGTATGATGTGGAAGTATCATATGTATGGTGTGGAAGTATCATGTGTATGATGAGGAAGTATCATGTGTATGGTATGGAAGTATCGAAGTATCATGTGTACGGTGTGGAAGTATCGAAGTATCATGTGTATGGTGTGGAATTATCGAAGTATCATGTGCATGATGTGGAAATATCATGTGTATGATGTGGAAGTATCTAAGTATCATGTGTATGGTGTGGAAGTATCATGTGTATGGTGTGGAAGTATAGAAGTATCGTGTGTATGGTGTGGAAGTATCGACGTATCATGTATATGGTGTGGATGTATCATGTTTATGGTGTGGAAGTATCGAAGTATCATGTGTATGGTGTGGAAGTATCTAAGTATCGTCTGTATGGTGTGGAAGTATCGAAGTATTATGTGTATAGTGTGGAAGTATCATGTGTATGATGTGGAAGTATCATATGTATAGTGCGGAAGTATCGTGTGTATGATGAGGAAGTATCATGTGTATGGTGTGAAAGTATCGAAGTATCATGTGTATGGTGTGGAAGTATCGAAGTATCATGTGTATGGTGTGGAAGTATCGAAGTATCATGTGTATGGTGTGGAAGTATCGAAGTATCGTGTGTATGGTGTGGAAGTATCATGTGTATGATGAGGAAGTATCATGTGTATGGTGTGGAAGTATCATGTGTATGATGAGGAAGTATCATGTGTATGGTATGGAAGTATCGACGTATCATGTGTATGGTGTGGAATTATCGAAGTATCATGTGTATGATGTGGAAGTATCATGTGTATGATGTGGAAGTATCGAAGTATCATGTGTATGGTGTGGAAGTATCATGGTATGGTGTGAAGTATCGAAGTATCATGTGTATGGTGTGGAAGTATCGAAGTATCGTGTGTATGGTGTGGAAGTATCGAAGTATCATGTGTATGGTGTGGATGTATCATGTGTATGGTGTGAAGTATCGAAGTATCATGTGTATGGCGTGGAAGTATCGAAGTATCGTCTGTGTGGTGTGGAAGTATCGAAGTATTATGTGTATAGTTTGGAAGTATCATGTGTATGATGTGGAAGTATCATATGTATAGTGTGGAAGTAATCATGTGTCTGGTGAGGAAGTCTCATGTGTATGGTGTGAAAGTATCGAAGTATCATGTGTATGGTGTGGAGTCATCGAAGTATCATGTGTATGTGTGGAAGTATCGAAGTATCATGTGTATGGTGTGGAAGTATCGAAGTATCGTGTGTTATGGTATCGGAAGTATCGTGGTATGGTGTTGAAGTATCATGTGTATGATGAGGAAATATCGTGTGTATGGTGTGGAAGTATCGAAGTATCATGTGTATGGTGTGGAAGTATCATGTGTATCATGTAGAAGTATCATATGTATGGTGTGGAAGTATCATGTGTATGATGAGGAAGTATCATGTGTATGGTGTGGAAGTATCGAAGTATCATGTGTATGATGTGGAAGTATCATGTGTATGATGTGGAAGTATTGTGTGTATGGTGTGGAAGTATCGTGTGTATGGGTGTGGAAGTATCGTGTGTATGATGTGGAAGTATCGTGTGTATGGTGTGGAAGATATCGTGTGTACGATGTGAAGTATCGGGTGTATGATGTGGAAGTATCGAGTATCGTGGTGTATGATGTGGAAGTAATCGTGTGTATGGTGTGGAAGGTATCGTGTGTATGAGGTGGAAGTATCGTGTGTATGGTGTGGAAGTATCGTTGTATGGTGTGGAAGTATCGTGTGTATGATGTGGAAGTATCGTGTGTACGATGTGGAAGTATCGTGTGTATGATGTGGAAGTATCGAAGTATCGTGTGTATGATGTGGAAGTATCGTGTGTATGATGTGGAAGTATCGTGTGTATGGTGTGGAAGTATCGAAGTATCATGTTTATGATGTGGAAAGTATCGTGTGTATGATGTGGAAGTATCGAAGTATCATGTGTATGATGTGGAAGTATCGTGTTGTATGATGTGGAAGGTATCGTGTGTATGATGTGGAAGTATCGAAGTGTCATGTGTATGATGTGGAAGTATCATGTATATGATGTGGAAGTATCATGTGTATGATGTGGAAGTATCATGTGTATGATGTGGAAGTATCATGTGTATGATGTGGAAGTATCGAATTATCATGTGTATGATGTGGAAGTATCGTGTGTATGATGTGGAAGTATCGTGTGTATTGTGTGGAAGTATCATGTGTATGATGTGGAAGTATCATGTGTGTGATGTGGAAGTACCGAAGTATCCTGTGTGTGTATGATGTGGAAGTATCATGTGTATGATGTGGAAGTATCGTGTGTATGATGTGGAAGTATCATGTGTATGATGTGGAAGTATCGAATTATCATGTGTATGATGTGGAAGTATCATGTGTATGATGTGGAAGTATCGTGTGTATGATGTGGAAGTATCGAAGTATCATGTGTATGATGTGGAAGTATCATGTGTATGATGTGGAAGTACCGAAGTATCTTGTGTGTTTGTGGTGTGGAAGTACCGACGTATCGTGTGTGTGTGTGGTGTGGGAATTACCAAAGTATCGTGTGTATGTTGTGGAAGTACCATAGTATCGTGTGTGTGTGGTGTGGAAGTACCGACGTATCGTGTGTGTGTGTTGTGTGTGGAAGCACCGAAGTATCGTGTGTGTGTGTCGTGTGGAATTACCGAAGTATCGTGTGTATGGTGTGTAAGTACCTAAGTATCGTGTGTACGGTGAGAAAGTACAGATACAGCATCATTACCAGGAACGAGTGGTAGGGCATGGAGTGACCAGTATATACTGGCCGACACTCAGGACTGGTAGGGCATGGAGTGACCAGTATATCTGGCCGACACTCAGGACTGGTTAGGGCATGGAGTGACCAGTATATCTGGCCGACACTCAGGACTGGTACGGCATGGAGTGACCAGTATATCTGGCCGACACTCAGGACTGGTAGGGCATGGAGTGACCAGTATATCTGGCCGACACTCAGGACTGGTACGGCATGGAGTGACCAGTATATCTGGCCGACACTCAGGACTGGTAGAGCATGGAGTGACCAGTATATCTGGCCGACACTCAGGACTGGTAGGCCATGGAGTGACCAGTATATCTGGCCGACACTCAAGACTGGTAGGGCATGGAGTGACCAGTATATCTGGCCGACACTCAGGACTGGTAGGGCATGGAGTGACCAGTATATCTGGCCGACACTCAGGACTGGTAGGGCATGGAGTGACCAGTATATCTGGCCGACACTCAGGACTGGTACGGCATGGAGTGACCAGTATATCTGGCCGACACTCAGGACTGGTAGGGCATGGAGTGACCAGTATATCTGGCCGACACTCAGGACTGGTAGGGCATGGAGTGACCAGTATATCTGGCCGACACTCAGGACTGGTAGAGCATGGAGTGACCAGTATATCTGGCCGACACTCAGGACTGGTAGGCCATGGAGTGACCAGTATATCTGGCCGACACTCAAGACTGGTAGGGCATGGAGTGACCAGTATATCTGGCCGACACTCAGGACTGGTAGGGCATGGAGTGACCAGTATATCTGGCCGACACTCAGGACTGGTAGGGCATGGAGTGACCAGTATATCTGGCCGACACTCAGGACTGGTACGGCATGGAGTGACCAGTATATCTGGCCGACACTCAGGACTGGTAGGGCATGGATGTGACCAGTATATCTGGCCGACACTCAGGACTGGTACGGCATGGAGTGACCAGTATATCTGGCCGACACTCAGGACTGGTAGGGCATGGAGTGACCAGTATATCTGGCCGACACTCAGGACTGGTACGGCATGGAGTGACCAGTATATCTGGCCGACACTCAGGACTGGTAGGGCATGGAGTGACCAGTATATCTGGCCGACACTCAGGACTGGTACGGCATGGAGTGACCAGTATATCTGGCCGACACTCAGGACTGGTACGGCATGGAGTGACCAGTATATCTGGCCGACACTCAGGACTGGTAGGGCATGGAGTGACCAGTATATCTGGCCGACACTCAGGACTGGTAGGGCATGGAGTGACCAGTATATCTGGCCGACACTCAGGACTGGTAGGGCATGGAGCGACCAGTATATCTGGCCGACACTCAGGACTGGTAGGGCATGGAGCGACCAGTATATCTGGCCGACACTCAGGACTGGTAGGGCATGGAGCGACCAGTATATCTGGCCGACACTCAGGACTGGTAGGGCATGGAGTGACCAGTATATCTGGCCGACACTCAGGACTGGTAGGGCATGGAGTGACCAGTATATCTGGCCGACACTCAGGACTGGTAGGGCATGGAGTGACCAGTATATCTGGCCGACACTCAGGACTGGTAGGGCATGGAGTGACCAGTATATCTGGCCGACACTCAGGACTGGTAGGGCATGGAGTGACCAGTATATCTGGCCGACACTCAGGACTGGTAGGGCATGGAGTGACCAGTATATCTGGCCGACACTCAGGACTGGTAGGGCATGGAGTGACCAGTATATCTGGCCGACACTCAGGACTGGTAGGGCATGGAGTGACCAGTATATCTGGCCGACACTCAGGACTGGTACGGCATGGAGTGACCAGTATATCTGGCCGACACTCAGGACTGGTAGGGCATGGAGTGACCAGTATATCTGGCCGACACTCAGGACTGGTAGGGCATGGAGTGACCAGTATATCTGGCCGACACTCAGGACTGGTACGGCATGGAGTGACCAGTATATCTGGCCGACACTCAGTTCTCACAGGAACGACCATAAGGCGGACACATAATTATATTGCAATTGGTACCATTAGTATTGGGACTTTTCGCTGGGTGTTGAAGATGAGGACGAAGCGTGTGTGGGAATGGCTCGAACGCCATAATGTCGATTCATACCTCAACTCATCTATACAGCAGTGTAGCAATTAATATATCTGTACATTACATTACTGTTCGTATTTCTCTCTAGGTCAAGGTTACCCAGATGATTGCTGGTCAAGACGAGCCTAAGGAAATTCGCAAGCTCAAACGAGGGGACTATTTCGGCGAAAAGGCTTTATTAAGGTGAGTAGATATGCAAAATCAAATCAAATCAAATCAACTTTATTAGGGTCACAAATTGAGCGCGCAGGCCCGTCTTACATTCGGCCCTTCCAATCACTCGTCTTTCGTTCATCAAGAGCATTATACATTTACATAGGAAGAAAAATAAACATTGTGAAATGAATGTTGTACACATAAACAAGGCTAAACATGGAGAAAAATGTGTACATAAAAAGTATGTGACGTAAAAGTAGTGATGCCAGCGTGCCCCACACACACACACACACACACACACTCTCTCTCTCTCTCTCTCATTCACTCTCACTCTCACTCATTCCCTCTCACTCATTCACTCACACACACACTCTCACTCATTCACTCTCCCGCTCACTCATTCACTCTCCCGCTAACTCATTCACTCTCACGCTCCCTCATTCACTCTCACACCCACTCAATCTGTCTCTTCCACTCACTCATTCACTCTCCCGCTCACTCATTCACTCTCCCGCTCACTCATTCACTTTCCCACTCACTCATTCACTCTCACTCATTCTGTCTCTCCCGCTCACTCATTCACTCTCCCGCTCACTCATTCACTCTCCCGCTCACTCATTCACTCTCACGCTCACTCATTCACTCTCCCGCTTACACATTCACTCTCACTTATTCACTCTCACTCATTCACTGTCCCGCTCACTCATTCACTTTGCCGCTCACTCATTCACTCTCACGCTCACTCATTCACCCTCACGCTCACTCATTCACTCTCCCGCTCACTCATTCCTTCTCACGCTCACTCATTCCTTCTCACGCTTACTCATTCACTCTCACTCATTCACTCTCACACTCACTCATTCACTCTCACTCATTCACTCTCACGCTCACTCATTCACTCTCACGCTCAATCATTCACTCTCCCGCTCACTGATTCACCCTCACGCTCACTCATTCACTCTCACGCTCACTCATTCCTTCTCCCGCTCACTCATTCCTTCTCCCGCTCACTCATTCACTCTCACGCTCACTCATTCACTCTCACTCTTTCACTCTCCCGCTCACTCATTCACTCTCCCGCTCACTCATTCACTCTCCCGCTCACTCATTCACTCTCCCGCTCAATCATTCACTCTCACGCTCACTCATTCACTCGCACGCTCACTCATTCACTCTCACTCATTCACTCACACACACTCTCACTCATTCACTCTCCCGCTCACTCATTCGCTCTCACGCTCACTCATTCACTCTCCCGCTCACTCATTCACCCTCACGCTCACTCATTCACTCTCACGCTCACTCATTCACTCTCCCGCTCACTCATTCACCCTCACGCTCACTCATTCACTCTCACGCTCACTCATTCACTCTCCCGCTCACTCATTCACTCTCACTCATTCACTCTCCCGCTCACTCATTCACTCTCACGCTCAATCATTCACTCTCCCGCTCACTCATTCACTCTCACGCTCACTCATTCACTCTCACTCATTCACTCTCACGCTCACTCATTCACTCTCACTCATTCTGTCTCTCATTCACACTCACTCACTCTCTCACTCAAACAACAGTAATAAACATAAGTTTATATTATGCATGATAAAATCAACTGGTATTTAACTGATAATATGACAGATGAGAATACACAAACATATGGATTCACGTGTTACATAACATTCGTGTTACATGACATGCATCTGTTCAGCTCTCTCTCTCTCTCTCTCTCTCTCTCTCTCTCTCTCTCTCTCTCTCTCTCTCTCTCTCTCTCTCTCTGTATTCTTTCATATACACACACTCACACGCATGCGTACGCTCACACGCACACACACGCACACACACACTCTCTCTCTCTCTCTCTTTTATTCACTCTCACTCTCTCACTCTCACTCATTCACTCACACACACACTCTCACTCATTCACTCTCCCGCTCACTCATTCACTCTCACTCATTCACTCTCACTCATTCTGTCTCTCCCGCTCACTCATTCACCCTCACTCATTCACTCTCACTCATTCACTCTCCCGCTCAATCATTCACTCTCCCGCTCAATCATTCACTCTCCCGCTCACTCATTCACTCTCACTCATTCTGTCTCTCCCGCTCACTCATTCACTCTCCCGCTCACTCATTCGCTCTCATGCTCACTCATTCACTCTCACGCTCACTCATTCACTCTCACTTATTCCCTCTCACGCTCAATCATTCACTCTCCCGCTCACTCATTCACTCTCACGCTCACTCATTCACTCTCACGCATTCACTCTCACGTTCACTCATTTACTCTCGCGCTCACTCATTCACTCTCACTCATTCACTTTCACTCATTCACTCTCACGCTCACTCAATCACTCTCACTCATTCACTCTAACTCATTCTGTCTCTCAGTCACACTCACTCACTCTCTCACTCAAACTACAGTAATGAACATAAGTTTATATTATACATGATAAAATCAACTGGTATTTAACTGATAATATGACAGATGAGAATACACAAACATATGGATTCGCGTGTTACATAACATGCGTGTTACATGACATGCATCTGCTCAGCTCTCTCTCTCTCTCTCTCTCTCTCTCTCTCTCTCTCTCTCTCTCTCTCTCTCTCTCTCTCTGTGTATTCTTTCATATACACACACTCACACGCATGCGCGCGCTCACACACACACACTAACACAACAACTCTCCCACTGTCTCACTCCCTCACACACAATCCTTCATGCACACACACACACTCTCTCAATCACACTCTCTCACACATACACATACGCATGAACGCATGCACTCACGCACACACTCCCTCACTTACTCTCACACATACACGTACGAATGCATGCACTGACACATTCCCCCACCATTTCTCGCTCAATCACTCTCTCCACACACACGCATGCACGTGCGCACACACACATTCACTCTCTCTCTCTCTCTCTCTCTCTCTCTCTCTCTCTCTCTCTCACACACACACACACACACACACACACACACACACGCAACACGCACACACATATATAGTGAACAATTATAATGAACAATTATACCAGTAAATGAATTATGGTGGCATATAGTCGATATGGATTAAGTATTGAAAGAGTTTTCGGTTAAATGTGTAGGGACTCATTGGAGTTTTCAGATCTGGAGGCAGACCATTCCATAAGTGAGCACCAGAATAGGCGAAACATGTTTTGTATAGGTCCAATCTAGGCTTTGAGACATGTAACAAATTTAGGCGCTTGCTGTTCATTGCATTAGATTGAATCAGCGGCAGAAGATACTCTGGGGTATTTTGAGATATAATTTTATTCACTAATTTGGCTTTGTTGAAAAGGAAGCGCTTTTGAAGTGGTAGAAGTCTTAGATGACTGTACAAATTATTACTTTCAACGTAATATATGTGATATTGCAATTTTGATTTAAATGCAAGATATAGTGAGCCAATCCTGACGTATGGACGCGAATAAATGACAATTTTTTCAATGACAAATGACAATTTTGTCTTATCTGTGGCGACGGGGTTACGAATGCAATGCGTAAAGTCACATACCACGTTCGAAACATCTGCTGGCTATTTGGAAGTAGACCGACAGCCGTGCGTTGATTTCAATGCAATGGTATTATTGCCGGTCATTCAGAAAGTACTAAAAGTAAATTTTCCCAGAAGTCACAAACAGCCACGAAATGCTGGAGTTGACTGCGACATCCGGTAAAGAATATGCAACTAAATTTTTCAATAAAGCTGTATATATTGATATATAGTGCCAAGAATATCATGTACTGCAGTCTTATCGATAATCAAAGACACGGCGTAAATGGGTGCTCCATAGGAGTAGCCTCGCCCGGTAGGGGTAGTCATGTGCACCAGGTGACTCCAGACCGTCATCAGACGACTGGGTGCAAAAGAATATCAACATTGAAAGTAGGAACTTGGAATGTAAGAACTATGAGTGGGGGTGGGAAATTTGATATTATTTATTATTATTTGATATTTAAGAATGAAATGAGAAGATTAAATATTAATCTGTTAGGTGTATGTGAGACCAGATGGACAGGAATGGGTATTATAGCATCTGAGTTTTATAGAATAATCTATTCTGGTGGAGAGAAACAGCAGCGAGGAGTAGCAATTATAATGGGTACAGAGAGAGCAAAATCGATCGAAGGATATTGGACTGTATCAGACAGAGTGTTACTGGTGAAGTTTACTGGAAGACCTTTTGATGTCAACGTCATACAAGTTTATGCACCAACAGCAGACAGTAATGATGACAGCATCGATGAATGTTACAGTGATTTTGAGAAAGCCTTCAAGAAATGCAAGAATTCTAAAGTAACTATCATAATGGGTGACTTGAATGCCAAAGTTGGAAATCAACAAGACGGATACATAGTAGGCAAGTATGGACTAGGGGAACAGAATTAAAGAGGTTGCAGACTAGAACAGTGGGCAAAAGAGCAAGATTTGATTATTGGAAACACCTGGTTTCAACAGCACCCAATGAGATTATGGACATGGAGGAGTCCTGATCATAAGATTAGAAATCAGATTGATTACATCCTCATCAACAGAAGATTTCGAAATGCCTTAAAAGTCGCAAAAACTATACCAAGCGCAGACTGCTAAAGCGACCATAGATTAATCTTAAGCAATTTACATATAAAATTAAAGAAAGTCAAATATTCACCAAGAAACACACAATTTTATCTACAAGCCCCTTGAGATATATATAGGAAATAAAAGATAAATTCAACGTAGAGGTAATAAACAGATTTGATGCATTGTCCTATATGGAAATATTATTTCAAGACGTCAGTGACCAATGGGAAATGTTAAAGAAATCAGTCAACCAAGCTGCAGAAACAACCATCCCAAAAGAAAAGATAATAGGACGCATGAAATAGATGACGGAAGACATCTTAAAACTCATGGAAGTAAGAAGAAATAACAAAAATAACAAGGAAAAATATGAAGAGATTCATAGGAAAATTAGGAAGCTATGCAAAGAGGCAAAAGAAACATGGCTTGAGGAAAATTGCAAGGAAATTGAACACCAACACAATACCCGGAATACCAAATTAATGCACAAAAGAATTAATGACATCACTAACAAAAGAACACACACAGCAACGGGTTGCCTAACTAAAAACCAAAGATGTAAAATTCATAATAGAAAAAGATCAGATTTTACATGCGTGGTCAGATTATGTGAAAGACCTTTATGATGATACAAGAGAAGAACAATATGATCATCGGAATAATAATGAAGGACCATCAATTTTGAAGATAGAAGTTCAGAATGCTCTTAACCATATGAAAACTGGCAAGACCCCGGGTACAGATAACATCACAGTAGAAATTATCAATGCCTTAGAAGAATATGGAATTGACAAAGTCACCAGGCTGCTGAACGCAATATACGATACTGGGGATATACCTCCTGAATTATGTAATTCTATATTTATTGCAAACCTGAAGAAATCAGGAGCCATGGAATGCGATCAACATAGAACAATTAGTATAATGTGCCACATCACAAAGATTTGGCTGAGAATTATCATGCAAAGAGTTAGGAAGAAAATACAACCCGAAATAGGAGAAGAACAATGTGGGTTTGTAGAAGGCAAGGGCACAGTAAATGTTGTGTATATACTGAGAACAATAATTGAGCGTTCTATAGAAGTAAACAAAGATCTATATCTTTGCTTTATTGACTACACAAAGGCTTTCGATAAAGTGAGACATGTCGACATGATAAGGATGCTTGAAGATCTACAAATTGATGGAAAAGACCTTAGTCTTGTAAAAAACATATATTGGAAACAACAATCTGCCATCAGAATTGATAATGATGTAGGTAAATATCAGCCTATTAAAAGAGGTGTGAGACAGGCGATGTGTAATGTCTCCAGATCTTTTTTCTCTGTACAGTGAAAATATATTTAGAAATATTGAAGATATGGAAGGAATCAACATTGGGGGACGATACATCAATAACATTAGATATGCAGATGATACAGTCTTGATTGCAGACAATGAAAAGGACCTGCAAAATATAGTAGATGCGGTTGTTGCACACAGTGAACAACTAGGGTTAGAACTGAATATTAAGATGACACAGATTATGGTCGTCACTAGAAAGAAGGAAACACCACAATGTGATATACGAGTAGATGGACATATTCTTAAACAAGTGAATCTATGGTCTCGATGTCTGATTGCTGAAGGAATTTAGCGAAAGGAGATGGTATTGTGGATATGACTTTATCTATGGCTATTAAATTTTTAAGTTTTTCAAAATCCTTTCCTATTTTTGCTGCACTAAGCCATCTATTTAGTACGCTTTGGACATTTGAGACATAATCGATAAAGGTCTCGCTTGGCTTTGGTTTTAAATTGGAAAACTGTACTTGATACCCAGGGGCATCAAGTAAGAAATGTTGCATTATCCTATCGTGGATGTACTGATAGTTAGATCTAAGATCAGTTGGTATCGATTCTATCACTTTAAGGGGCTCCCCACTGAGGTTCTTCATGTAGATCATGGCCCACATATCGATTGGTACTTGGTGGTATTTCAGTTGATACTCGACATTTTCTGTCCAGGCTGATATGGAATCTTCTTTACAGAATGGCTTAATAATATTTTGTACTTATTAAATTTATTCTCTTCTTGCTGACTTTTTAGTTTTGTAGCGGAGATCTCTAAGTGTGAATCTACATCCATACCTTTCATCTTTAACTGTGTCTCTGATTCAACTTGTATTTGTTTTTCTTTTACTCTTGCCATTTCATCTATTTCTCTTTGTTTTAATTCTTTCTCCTGATGTAATTGTTTTTGCTTTAATTCTCTTTCCTGATCTAATTGCTTTTGTTTTGTTATCTCCGCTAGTTCTACAATCTCCTTCTGATGTTGTCTTTCTCGTGCACGTTCATCTCTCTCAGCATCTTTTGCTTCCTTAAATTTTTTATCAGCATATTGCTCTAAGTCCTTTCCTGTATATTCTAATTCCTTGCCTGCTTTTATGAAATCAGCTAAAGTTGCCTTGTTGGGTAATTAGATAGAGTTGATAGGCACTCAAATATTTACTCACTTATTTATATTAGATATGTTGGGTTTTTAAATCCCTGAGTACAAAAAATATATTCTTAGATTATAACCTGTAAAACAGATCACAAAAAATATGCTAATAGATCACACCCTGAAAAAGAGATGCATTATTAATCATATTGCATGCAAAATCATTTGGGTATACTCATCTTAACATTCCAGATCAATCATGTACAACCGTTTGGCACATCAAGTCCAATCGTCTGGCAATACCACATACAGCTTGCGTTATGCTTATGACCAGCTGTTGTTCTTCCTGGTTATCAAGAGCATCAACAATTAACCACTTGTAAACGATATATAGTTCTAGACAATTTTGTACAAATACATGCCCCAGGACAATACAATATGGTTTAATTAATAATAAATGTCACTGTCCTGTCTTCCTTCTAACGTCTTCTGCCTTCCCTAACTCTAGCTGTTTAATTTATGGAAGTGTTGTGCAGACTGCGTCTTATTTGCATAGCAAAAGTAGTGCCATCGCAACGGTAAGAAATAGAAAAAGTATATAAATAATTAAATAAATGCTTTGAAATAAATATAAAGGTAATAATAATGTTCAAATAAATAAATATATTCAATAATTAACTTATATAAACAAATAATATTTGATATAAGTCAACGATTCAGGCGAGCAGCCGCTTTGCGATTTGTAAACACTCAGTCGCTGATTGCAAATGGCGTAACGCAGCTGTTTGTCAGTCGCGATACGTCACCGGCGCAGCGCTATTTTTAGATTGGAAAAATCGATATTGTTGTCGGCTCATTTTTGTGTATCGCTCCGCCGTGAATCATATTTGACAAATAGTAGTAAATAAATAAGTAATTGCAGAAATAAATGATACACAACTATAATAATAATACTTACAAATCAGAAGAAAACATGTTCATAAGCACAAAACAATTCAATAAGCATAAATAAACATAACTTAGTCACGATGGGCACAGCTCGCACTTTGTTCTGTCTGCACACGCCATTATCACTAACAAAAATTAACCCCTGTGATTATCTAACCGTAATATTATTTTACAGCCGTGGGTGAGTGTTTTAGCTTGAACAATTGTCCAAGCTACACTTCTGACACCACTTTATCCTAGCCTGTCATCAACCGATGTCACAGGCATTCCGGGATAACTTCTCTCGCACCACACAAAAAGACTTGTTAGTCGTACGAGAGGAATTGATTACACATGTTATTGCCACTGGCTCTTTGCATCACATCAATATACAACAAACAGTCGCTAACAAATCACACAAGAATAAATGCGCATAATTGCCTATCACTAGTCGTTTCCTAACCCTACTGCTAATCTATCTACTCGGCTAACGAAATAAGCATCGACGCTAAGCGATGCGTTCACTACGAAGTCTGTGTCCCGTCTGATCATTCCTCCCGTGCTGTTTACACAGTACGCGGAAGGACTTGGGGCGCACTACGGCTTTTGCGTGCGGCATCATTCAGCACGCTAGAGTAGTGGCCTCTCTTGAGTTTCAGTTTAGTTCTCCGTGTCTATCACGTTGGCGTGATTATGCCGTGACCAGAGTGCTTACTCTCTGGTTGACACCTCCTTGTCCCATGAGAGAACTATTTAATAGTTCCCCTTTCTTATTTATTCCCTACACCTACCCTGCCCTCATGTAGGGGTACTGGGTTACCTCGATTCTACTTGAGGTAGACCACTCTTTCAGGGTGGTCTTCATTCCTATATAACTGAGTCTTTGACAGATACTGTTATCTCGGCACAGTCATAACATCTGGTGGGAGATGCCTAGAAGAGTTTAGAACAAGAATTGCCATTGCGAAGGTAGCCTTTTGCAAGATGGAAAACATACTGACCAACAAAAAGATATCAATTGAAACGAGAAAAAGAGTGTTGAGATGCTACATAGAACCTATACTTTTGTATGGATGTGAAGCGTGGACAATAAGCAGTCAAGCTGAAAAACAGCTAATGGCTGTGGAAATGTGGTTTATGAGGAAAATGCAAAGAATACCATGGACAGATAGAAAAACCAACAAACAAGTCCTTCAAGAAACAAATGAAGATCGTAAACTGATTTGAGTCATTAGACGTAGACAGTCAAAATTATTTTGGCATGTTATGAGAAGAAATGAATTGGAGAACTTGGTGACAACTGGCAAGTTCGAAGGGAAGAAAGAGACCAAGGGGAAGACCTAGAAGCAAATACCTTGATGGCTTGGCCACGTGGCATGGTCGAGACAGGAACACAGAGCTGATCCACGACTCTGGTGATCGAGTGAGATGGCAGAACATGACCGCCTACGCTTACCGGCATGGCACATGCTGGATGGATATATATTGAGCCAATCCTGATGTATGGACTCGAATCAAGGACAATTTGCAGATATGTGAGGAATTATGTGGAGGGTGTGGATTTGTGATTTTAAAGGAGAATGATCAGAACTCCGTGGACGGATGGAAAGAGTCTTAAAGACATCTTTAAAGAAGCTGACTCACAAAGAGAACTGGTTTCTCGCATCAGAAGACGAGAGCTGGAGGGAAAGTTGGAGTATGTCGTCACAACGGGAAGAGACCAAGAGATAAGATGCTGGACAGTCTAGCATAGAGGAACATCAGTATCAGAAATGATTGGCAGCACACATACGGAGAGCTGTGAACAGACATCATCACCAAAGCCGTACTGCTTGGATTCTAAGAAAAGAAGAGGTAATATTCTGGTCGTATTAAACATCTCTAAGGCTTGGAAAGTACAGCGATTGAAGGCAGGGTTCCTTAAATAAGATGCAGTGTCGACCTAAAACCGAGCGAAACGGACACAGGAAATTGCAGACACCTTGGGTATGAGGGTGGATGAAACGGGAGACATGGCAAGAGATCGATATTTTGGTGGGCCGTGATTTTTTCTCTCTCTTTGAGTCAAGCGTAGTCAACACACCTGCTGATACTTCTAATGTACTAGACTGAATTTGCGTGTTGATTAACTTTCCCAGTTACCAGTTTAGTTTAGTTTAGTTTAGTTTAGTTTAGTTTAGTTTAGTCGATGGATCAACATCACGGCACACGGGTGCAACCCATAAGTGCTCCATTCTCCTCCTAACTCAAACCTGAGTCTGGAGAAACTCAGCTCAGTGCACGAACTCCGTAGCACCGGCGAGGATCCTGAAATACTTTGGGTAGATTTTAACTCGAAATTTTGCCCGGGCAGCGCCGTTAGGCTACTCTTTTTCGATTTCCGACTGCCAAGGGAATTTTTACGTGCGCAACAATACACACGGGCGTCCGATCTCACTACCCAGAGCCCAGGGGAAATTTTATTACTAGAAGTCCTCAAGAAAACATCCCGGTCATCAACGGGGCTTGAACCCGGAAGCTCCAGCACTCGAGGCGGACACCATACCTCGAGACCACTCAACCCCCAGTTACCAGTGTCCCTCGCCATCAGGTGAACCCACTCCGACTTAAGAAGTACTTATAATTTACGTCCCCAAGTCAAGGACGAGAAGTCAACATTTTAGTCCAACAGACCGGTGTAGTTGTTGAGTCTACTAACTCTACATCATTACACCGGATGTTTTAAGAAGGAGCGTTCTTATCCATTCGGTCACGCTGACCTCAGGCGGTGGCGGGCCGAGATGACTGCGACGTTGTTCAAAGGATCTTCCCTTCTACATGATGAGCAATATGAGCTACAGTAGATTGATTCAAAACAAACAAACAAAATCAATGTATGCGTAATGATTGCCGCACAAAATACAATGTGAATATCACACTGAATTGTAAAGTGTTCCGACACGATGAACATATAGTTTCTAGAAAACTCTCTTGTATATTGTCGAAGTTTCTTAAGCTAGTTTACACTGTAGAATGTCAAACAAAACAACAACAAAAAAGGACGAACGAACGAACGTAAAATGTGACTAGGAGAGATTGGATACACAGAGTTAGTTGCATTTTATTTTCATGGGTGTCACAGTCAAGAGTTGCATCTCCTTTACTTTACATGACTTGGCAATCAGCATTAGTATTTGTGTGGCTGTTGTGATGCAATAGTCAAGGTTACGTTCAGTTGTCTGCCATTGCATTCAGAACGACCGACGCTCAGAACATGTTCAAACATCAACACAAGGCTGTCTGCTTTCAAATCGTCTGCATCTGATTCAAACCCGGACACACAACATCTAACTTGTCTATTGACGTATTGTCCTACGAATGAAATTCGGAAATAAACTTACCTAATTGTTTTAAGAAACCTAGGTAGCACAGTGGTTAGTGAGCTTGCTTGCCGATTCAGTAGTCTATGTTCAATCCTAAGGAAAAACATGAATATTTTTTTCCGACCAGAATGGCACCAGTGTAGTATCAGCCTGATAAAAACAAATTGTAGGCGGTGCTTGAGAATCGCATGGAAAAAAAGCTACAATGAAGGGAATTGGTCACGGGACTTCATATGTCGTGGCCTAGAGTATTGTATGGTCTGACTCTTCACATTTCAACATAATTATCTGCTATGGGTTACCTTTACCATTGATTATTTCTATCTTGATCAAGGAAAATATATGTGATCCTATCCGTATCAGAAAAGGAGAAAACAGAGTGAATCGTCACTTTACACAGATCAAAAATCGTCCAGCCGTCGCTGTGGACAGACGGAATGGACAGTGGCAACTATCATTGAAGACTGCAATTTGTATTTAGAATTGTGGACTGACGAGTGGTCTACAAGGGGAAACATCCAAACATGGCTATCTGAGAGTCTCAAGGGGCTCTGAATTGCAGCAACATCGATCCATGGACTTTTTGTGTGGACATTACTAGACCAACTGTGAAGAAGAAGATGGGGAAACAGAAGAAGAAGAAGTGGGAGGAGGAGTAGAAGAAAATGGAAGAGGGCAAGAAGAAGATAAAGAACATTTGTGTTCGCTTTGTTCATACACTGACTTTATAACTTTCTGTGATATTTCATGAAATCTGTATTTAAAGCTGTATCTAAAAGATCAGGGGCAATTGAATGCGAAGATTTTCGTACAATTAACCTCATAAACCATGTCACTAAACTCATACTCAGAATTATAATGAGAAGAACCAGAATGAAAGCAAAAAGGGAAATTAGTCAAGAACAGTATGGATTTTTGGAAGGAAAGGTTACAAACAATGAAATATATACATTACGGACACAAATACAAAGGTCAATAGAGACACAGAAAGACATATATTTGTGCTTCATAGATTACACTAAGACTTTTGATAAAGTAAAACAGTGGTTCCCAAGCTTTTCAAGCTGAGGGCCATTTCTACTATTTTCGGTAGTTAAGCGGGCCACAACGTTATAAAATTATAAAATTCGTGCAATATCATTCTTACCTTTCTTAACTTTCGTCAAACAAATTCTAAAACTTTAAATGACAGTCAGTGTCAGTACTACTCTGCGGTCATGTTTTGGTTTAAAATCAAAAGTTAATTTAACAATAAATTTTAAATCAGTTTCGAAAATCGCTATTAATATAATTAATTTACAATTGTAACTGTTCTTCATAATCAGTTACTTAAGTTAAGATGCCAGTTTATCAATGTCTGGGTACAAATCTGTTGTGCCCAAAGTCATAAGCGCAGCTAGGTTACTGTCGGTGAGTCTGGAACGTAGCTTGTTTTTTTATAACAGCCATTGCGGAAAATGACTGCTCGCATCTGTAAGTCGAACCAAAACGACAAATGTATCTCTGAGCGAATGAACACAAGTGTTCAAATTGTTCGACAGACAATAGTCGCCAGAATGAAATCGTATGATCAGCTGAAGGTTGCGAACTGAACAGGCGCATTCGATAATATCTGAATATAACAACCACGAGCAGAGTAAATTATCGCACGCGGACGGGAAGCTCCGAGTGCATTTTTTGAAATTATTAAAATATATTATTTTAAATAACGAGGCCTCGCGTGCCACTTACTAACATCTGGCGGGCCACAAGTTTGGGAACCTCTGGTCTATGTCATTCTATTTATACCAGGTTTTGGTGCGGCTACGACGATGTTGAAAAAACTTATTTGCTATTATTAGTCCATGTTCGGAGCATATGTTGAGTAGATGTTGACCATTGCTGTTACAATCAATCTCTTTGTTCGCTGAATGAATGGCCCCATGCAATCATCCCACGGTGTTCTTCGTGTGCCTATTCGTCCGTTAAAATCACCCATCACAATTAGTTCATCTGTCTCCTTGACATTAAGGGAAAACATTGTTTTGAATTTCTGAAACGTTGCCTCCCATTACCAACTGTGAAGCGATTGGATGGATTACTCAAGCTGAAGTGTAAAATATCGGTACCGAAGTGTCGATTGAGATTTCTCGAGGAATGCCTAAAGACGGGAATATTCCCTCACCGGTATTTCAGATCTCTCAGGGCGGACAGAATATGTCCAACAAGAACAAACCTGAGACGACTGACAAAAAACCAGATAGAAGAAACCCAGTCTAAGCTGGCCAACCTCAAGCGCACACACAGTTCTGCTTACTACGACAATCGACATTACTGTGCGAACATGTGTATATTTCAGTTTGAAGGATGTATCTAGTTAATTCACTTTACGTTGTGTGATTTCTGCAGTATGTACCTGACGAGATGCAGCGAAATATGCCAGGCAATAAATCGTGCAATCTATTGTTTGTGTCTTCGTTATTCAAAATAAATGTAGTGTTGATAATATAATGGCTTTCGCTTTGTCTGGATGTAACAAAAAACCCACTCCATGTTTAGCTGTAGCTCGCTGATCGACGCCACTCCATATAAGAACGTAACCTTCATGTGTTCGTTTCGTGTTCTGCCCCTTTTTCCTAGTGTCTGCGAGTCCTAATAATTGAATATTTGATTTTTTCATAAACTCTACGACAGCTGGTTCCTTATATCCGAGAAAATCTCCTTTCTATTTGAAGTATTTCGAAGCTTAGCAGTTGTTGTTAGTCGCTTGTTGTTGTTCGGCTTGGGTGTGTTGTTTCCGGAGTGAACGTAGATAGAGTTGCCTTTTTCTTTCAATTTCCTCCATAATTCTCGAGCAATAGTACTTGAACAAATAAATTTCCTACCGGTTTGCTGGACCTGTCGTAGGTTCATCCTTATTTGAACAGATTGATGTTAGGAAACACGCAAAGAACACATAATTAATCTCTGAATCGAGCGACGCGGTTTACACCGCCATCTTGAACCCGATCCTAAATTTGTTTACTCAATTTTAAATACAAAGTGACTATTCATACTTCAGCTATGTATAAAGTATACCTTTATACATAGTTGAAATGTCCCGGCTGGTCACGTGATTTGCCAAGTCACATGACTTAACGTACGTGACGTCATCGGGGCAAGCGTGTGGCTATATTATACATTTTCGTTAATTCAAAGTATACAGATAAATAACACATCTCTGAAACAAGTTAAAGAATTCAAATACCTTGGAAGGATGATCACAGAAGATGGCAGATTGGACAGAGAAATTGAAATCAGATGTCAAAAAGCTAGTTAGTGCACTTACATATCAACTATCACCCTTACTGAAACATCCAAACATACCCATGTCCGCAAAACGACAGATAATAAACAGCATATTCACACCAACCCTATGCTACCAATCTCAAACCTGGACTTTATCCAAATTACACCTTCGCAAAATCAACACCTGCGAAATGAGATGCCTGAGGAGAGCTGCCAACTTAACAATCCGAGACCGAGTAAGAAATGCTATTATCAGACAGACTGTGGGATCAACACCTTGTGCCACATTTATTGAAAGACAGAAGATCAAGTGGTTTGGCCACGTCGTTAGAATGCAACACCAGCAACTACCATCACTGGCCTTACATCAAAGATCATCTGCGACGAGACCACGAGAACGTCCAAGAAGAAAATGGATTGACGACATCAAAGACATTGTACAACCAAACAGAATGACACTATCCAGTGCCGCCCACCGGGCGCTGGAACGCAAATTATCCCTCCCCCGACGCTTAACGGTAGAAGTGGGAGATCATGATGATGGTGTTGATGATGTTGATTCAAAATCGTGTCGTCAGTAGCATAATTGTTAGTGTCTCCGCCTGATGGGCGGGAGCTCGAGGCTCGTTTCCTTGCCTGACAATTTTTTTTTTAAAATTGTTCAGCAATTAATTGGGTGGAAGTCAAATGTCAATCTCATGATAGAAGGCAACTTTGATGTGCAATGTCATGTCTATCACCAGAGAACATGTTCAGCATAACCCATACACATTTATGGTCTCAAGCCAATGGGCCAGTAACAGCTAAATTAATTATAACGGGCAGGATCACATTGAGAAAGAGGAACTTAGTATCCTTTATCTCTTTGGGTTTGTGGGGTTATATGCAAACTTTTTATATTTATAATTGTGTTGTTTAAGTGAGTGTAAGTTAGTTAGTTAGTCTTTCCTCTTGAGCCCTGACTGTACTGGACTTAGGTATCAGTACAGAGCAGGGTAGGTGGTCGCTTATATAATCCTTAAGGACACTCCATTTTATGTCTGATGCCGCCTCTTGTGATTGTCAGAAGTCGGGGTGCCCACCGCCTAGATGAAAGTATTATTCACTGGTGAGCAACCCCAAATAGTCAGAAACTGACTAGGGACAAAATCTATATGGCTGAACTACAGATTAAGCCCATGAATATCCAACGTACAGCTCCAAGTGGCTCGTTACAAAATTGAAATTAATTGTGCTGAATATTCGCCAAGGAATAGGAAAGAGAAGGTTAGCTAAGATAGATTTTTAAGTCTAAATTTAATAGTAGTGACAACTATCCCAGTACAGGTTTTTCTCCCTGACTGCTTCCTTCCTTGGTGTTTAAGTGAACCCTCACCAATGTATACACACAACACGTATGCACAATTGGAATTAAAAATATAACGACAGAACTATGAGTTACAATACTACAACATTTATTTACTAATCATAATAATAGACATCTGATGGTTTTCAAGATGATGATGATGAAATCATATAAGTTGATGCACTACAGTAATCATGAAAGTGAAATGATTAATATAGAATACATAACTCTGAATCCTCTGGATCAGTGAGAGGTCCGCTAACAGCCGTTATGCTCAGATCAGCGAACTCCAGTAGAAACCAAAAAAAAAACGGCTTGCTGGTATTTTGACGCCTGTCAGTCCTGGCACTACCTGGTTGTCACTCTTTCTTGAGATCTATACCCAGGTGCTCTTATGTGAGAACTTGAAAGAAAGTCAAGAATGTGTTATATCTAGTTCTACATCAGTACAATCCTAATTAATACATACACACATATACAATGACCAGTCTGGCCAAGTTTATCTTCCAGCTCTACTGCGTTCACCATCCTCATTCTTCCTATTGTCTTTAGTCTGGGACGGGCTTTTCAATTGTCTCACACGCCTGTAATTATTACATTTCTGCCGCCCTATGTCCTTGTCGCTAATACCGACATTCTGTGTCGTACAGCCGCTAAAATACCTGAAAGGGCTAAGCACCATATACCCTATACCAGTTGTGGGTAATGTCTGTACCATTACACCTCTGCTACACATGTGACCAATAGGCGTGGTGCCAATGCGCGCACAATAGCATAACACTTCATATTGGTAGGGTTGCATGTGACAAATCAATATACCAAACATGAAATACCCATAAAATATATTAATTAAACGATACATATTATAATAGCATTATGCAAAGTTAGTTTGTATGCATACAAAATGAGACGAATACACATAAAAAGAATATTACGAAGCAGTCCTAGCATCGTATATTCTTATGAAGTTACAAATACATACATCCAACATATACTTAAACATTAGGCATGTGAAAGTATTCCTAATATACAGTAGGAAATGCAAACAAGTTGTAGTAACCTGATTATCTACAACGACTGAGAAACTAATAGTGTCCATAGAGTAACAGGCATCTAATATGATAAATGAAAGTCAAAAGTCTGCCTCACAAAAGTATAGTAAGAATAACCCTTACAGCAATAGGATATACACTCAAGAAACCTGAAGCAATGATAATTCTTGAAGTAACCTAGGTCAGATATAGACTGAAAATCAGTACATACATCTAAAAGACTTGACTAGTTACTAAGAAATAACTTTCCTAGTGAAATCTAGCAGACATAAGACTAAAGAACATTGAGTACCTGTTTCACTGGATTTCATATCTAACACGACCAGGACTAACAGCCTAATATATATACTGAGTCCGGTAGACCTATTATGTCCCAGAAATTCCAGTCATAAATTCTTCTTGAACTGGCCTTCACACCTTGCTCCTCTCTGTCTGGTACAAAGTCCACAGGCCCAGTGTTAATTGCCTCTGTCAGACACCCAACACCTAATTTCTGGATCCAGTCCACATGGTTTATTATCCTTCTAACACCCCGCCTTTCTACCTGTCTACAGGAGTTACTAGCCTCTAGTCAAGTTTAGGATCAGTTTTACAAGGTCTGTTCACACTCTGTTGAGTCTGCACGCCAGTGGGGGGTAATTATCAGTTTGACACGTACCACCTTGAAGCTGGACTGGCTGGGTAGCTTGACTGGTGTCAAATTACACTTCTCAGATAGAAAGCCATCCTGGTGGTTTGTTTACTTGCAGGCTTTGCAAGCTTACGTCAAGACGGTATAGCCTTGAATATAGAGAAAACAGTTTTGTTCGTCTGTTTTTCTCTACATGGCCCATCAAAAGTGAACCGAAAATTGTTCTGGGATGTAAAAGGCTGCATTTCATGACAGTGATACAAGTGAAAGGACTAACGGAAATGAAACGGAAGAAAGGACACAAACAATTATTCTTGATATTTAAACAGCCAGAAATGACTAACGTAATGTCACAGTTCAACTATGTATAAAGTATCCATTTATTCATACTTCAACTATGTATAAAGTATCACTTTATTCATACTTCAACTATGTATACAGTTTCCCTTTTTTTATAAGCATTTAGTGTTGCATTTGTTTTCTTGTTTGATTTTTATACACTAAAGCATGAGAATTGTTTGTGTGGTAACTGTTATTTTTCTGATATCTGCTCAAGAGACGATAGTTTTCAAGCTATGGCACATGTCATATTGGACGATAGTTTTCAAACTATGGCACATGTCATATTCTCCAATTGGTTTACTGTATGTTATATGGGGGTATTTCAAAAAGGATGTTGGAATCTTCAGATGCCCGGACCAGTGATTGAGTTACTGGAGCCCTTTAGGGATGCAAAGAATTATAACAGTATAAACTACCTAGTGTGTTGTTAGAGGTGACTAAAGAGGGTTTGGGTGAGGCTTAGAAACCTCAGCCTGGAGAACACTTGAGCTGCAAAACCCAAACAAGCACAAACAAGTCTACATTGCATGGCTTGGCCTGAGTTGGTTGATGGCCTAGGCTTCGTTGGGAGATGTAAGGCAGAAGAAAATGGTGCTTTGAACTTAGGTGTTTGAACACTTAAAAATTAGGGAGGCTCTATTCGCAATAGAATTGCGAATAGAGAAAAATTATATTCGCAATAGAATTGCAAATAGAGAAAAATTATATTCGCAATAGAATTCTGCCGAATTCTCAGTAATTTTTAATGAATCACCCTTCTTCTTACTTCTGTCCATTCTTCTGGCATCCCGTTTTATTTTTACATTACGTTAGTGCTGTTGAAATATCAAAATAATTTTCCAGAATTTGTATCCCCAATACAAATAACGATCCCTCCAAATAATTGTGTCCCCAAGTGAATTCAAGAATTGTTAACTTTCGTTTCTGTACACTTACTGTTACCAGGCATCCATGTGTAAATAAAAATGTAAAAAAACAAAAACAAACATATATTGGAAACAACAAACTGTCATCAGAATTGATAACGATATAGGCCTATTAAGAGAGGCGTTAGACAGGGATGTGTAATGTCTCCAGATCTTTTTTTCCCTGTACAGAGAAAGCGTCACAGCGTCCGCTCACCAGTCAATTCTAGCTTGAGCCAGTATGAGGGTGGTTAATTTGTGGCGATATTTCAGTTCATCATCAAGTGCCGTGCCGGCTGGCGTAGGCGTTCATGGCTCTCCACAGATCTCGGTCTTTGGTGTTCTGGATCAACTCTGTTGATGATATTACTCCATGCCACCGTCTCAATCCGTCCAGCATCATTTATCTTAGTCTGCCTCTGCCTCTCTTCCCCTCGATCTTTGCAGTTGACACGGTGTTCTCCAATGCCTCTCTTCTCATCACATGACCAAAGAAAGCTGTTTGCCTCTTTCTTATTGTTGTATATAGTGTTCCAGTTTCATTAGCCTCTTTCAGGCAATCGTTGCTAGTTACTCTGGCAGTCCAAGGAATTCGCAACATTCGTCTTAAAAACCACATCTCTGTTGCTTCTAAGTTCTTCCTAATTTGAATAACGAAGACACAAACAATAGATTGCACGATTTATTGCCTGGCATATTTCGCTGCATCTCGTCAGGTACATACTGCAGAAATCACACAACTTACGTGAAATTAACTAGATAAATCCTTCAAGTTGAAATATACACAATTTCGCACAGTAATGTCACTTATCTACCACGGTAATTTTAAGCTGACTAACATGTCTTTCTGTTTACACAATTCTGGCTTGCGTTGATAGATCATAATTGCTTCTGCAAATTTTAACAAGCGAGTATTTTGTGTTCTAAACAACACGCGAAATGCAGTGTCTCTGTCCACAACATGGCCACTGGCGACAACGTGCCTGCCGATTGAAGACGCCGGGAGCTTCCGGTGTGTCGGCTCCTCGCGGCTAGCATCTCCTGTGTGTTGTATCTTGTTGACCCATTGAGGTATGTGTTCTGACACCCGTTTGTTAAGCTGTCTCTCCGTTCGACCAATGTAAACGGCCTGGCATCTACATGTGAATTGGTAAATACAATTGTTTGTGGCGTACAGAGGAACAGGCTCTTTGACTGTTGGTGTAGGAATGGGTACGGTTTTACATCTAATGACTGGAGTTGCCGCACAGAATGTTCGACCTACTGCTGTAGTAAGCCGGTCTTGTAGACGTTGCATTACGTCATCCCCTCGAAAGGTTAGCTGGATGAATACCTTGAGTTTAGGGACTGTAGTTACGTCTGCTTTGGGTTTGGGCTGTTGGCAATGGCGCTTTATAAATCCTGTGGAGTACCCATTCAGGTTTAAGACATTCTTCAGAGTTTCAAATTCCTCTGTCAGTGTGTCCTGGGTGCATATCTTTCTAGCACGGTCAAACAAGGTCCGTACTAAGCCCCGTTTGTACTGGACAGGTGTGAAGCTCTGAAAATTTAGGTATTGGCCAGTCCATGTTTCTTTGCGATACACCGATCTTTGAATTGTGCCGTCTGCTCTACGTCTCATTAGAATATCTAGGAACGGTAACGCTTCGTTGTGTTCGTGTTCCATAGATAGAGAGATGTTTTTATGCGTCTTGTTCATTGTGGCCTGAAACGATGTTGCTTGTAGCTCGTCTGTGGTGATAATTAGTATATCGTCCACATAACGCCGGTAAAAGGCCAAGTTGTTGATGTCTGAGGATCTCTTTTCTTCTAAGTGTGCCATGAAGATGTCCGCTAGAATAGGACCAAGAGGACTCCCCATGGCCACTCCGTCAATTTGGCGGTATGACTTAGTTAGAAAATTGAATTGGATGTTGGCGGTACATAGTAGTAGTAGCCTCTCCAGAATAGGTGTTGGTATGCCTAATTTTAGTTGTTTGTCTTCAATGCGTTCCCTTATTATTTTCACTGTCTCCTCTAATGGAACGTTAGTGAATAGGGAGGCTATATCCATGGATGCCATGTGTTTGTTATTTATGTCCATAGTATCCAATAATTCCACCAGTTGGAATGTATCTCTGAGTATTTTTGGATCGAAGGACTGTCGTACTGGCTTTAACATTTCGGCTAACCATCTCGCCATTCGGTGTTGTGCAGAGTTAACCATGGACAGGATAGGTCTTAGCGGGATGCCGGGCTTGTGAAGTTTGGGTAGACCGTACATCTGAGGAGTGTGCGAGCCACGTGGTGTGAGCGTTTTTGCAGTGGCCTCACTGATGAGTCCCGCATTCACAAGTGACTGGATCTCTTTCCTCATTATAGCATCCAGGTCCTCCGACTTGTTTACTTTTTGATCTATCCCTGAATTTGGATTCATCTGACAATATTACATCCATTTTTCTCTGGTAGTCTGACATGTCCATCAGTACTGTACCGCTCCCTTTGTCAGGTTTCAGTATGACGAGGGTTTTGTTAGCCTTTAACGCTTTTAAGGCAGTAAGGTGTTCGTTGGTCAGCGGACACGTCTGTTTAGAGGGTGTTGTGCGATACTGGTGTTCTAAATCTACCAGTTTGGCCTTCAGCCACCCGACCGACTCAGCAGAGGTAGGTGATAACTTGGAGACTTGATCAAACAACATTTCAAACTGTGCTTGCGACTCAACACGGTTGATGTGTTTAGGCTTTATGCATAATTTTAATCCGTATGCAAGGGCCTCTGTTTCAATGTTGTTGAGTACGTACGACGATAAGTTCCTCACATACTTCTCTGGGTTGTCTAGTACTGACGTTGTTACCTTTTCAGTGCTCAGTGATTTGTTGAGGCGAGCATTCTCTGCGATTTTCACCTTGTACACTGTTTCTGTGCAGAATTTAGTGAACTTCAAGTAGCCATACAAGCTCAATTCTTGGGTGACGTAGTAGGCAGAACTGTGTGTGCGCTTCAAGTTGGCCAGCTTGGACTGGGTTTCTTCTATCTGGTTTTTTGTCAGTCGTCTCAGGTTTTTTCTTGTCGGACATATTCTGTCCGTCCTCAGAGATCTGAAATACCGGTGAGGAAATATCCCCGTCCTTAGGCATTCCTCGAGAAATCTCAATCGACAATCCTGTAGCGATATTTTACACTTCAGCTTGAGTAATCCATCTAATCGCTTCACAGTTGGTAATGGGAGGCGACGTTTGAGAAATTCAAAACAATGTTTTCCCGTAGTGAATTTGAATAACGAAGACAAACAATAGATTGCACGATTTATTGCCTGGCATATTTCGCTGCATCTCGTCAGGTACATACTGCAGAAATCACACAACTTACGTGAAATTAACTAGATAAATCCTTCAAGTTGAAAGTTTGTGTCTTCGTTATTCAAATTCACTACGGGAAAACATTGTTTTGAATCTTCCTAATTTGTTCATTTACATTCCAGGATTCACTGCCATACAGCAAAACTGGTTCTATATAGCATTTTAGTACTCACTTTCTTACATTCATTGATAGCGACTTATTGCATAAGATACCCTTCATTTTCTGAAATGCGGCTTTTGCCTGCTCTATTCTGCTCTTGCCGGTCTCTCTGGCCGAGGGGTTACAACACTTTCTCCGTAATCCCGTTTATCACGCAGTCTCGTAAGCGGGCGAGAGCTGGGAGCGGTTCGACCCCCGCTGGTGACTTGCGGGATAACAGAGCCGGCCGCTCAGAAAGCAATAGCAAACTACTGAGCGTAATCTTGCCAAGAGATCAACAGACAGCTGAAAGATGCTGCTGTTGACAGCTAAGTCCTGTAAAGGATACGCAAAACATTTTTTTATTCTGCTCTTTAATCTCTATTGTACATCTTCCATCCGATGTTATAAGTGCCCCTAGGTATTTAAAATTATCCACTTGGTTGGATATTTCAGTTGGCAAATAAAATAAACGTTAAACAAAGACATCTATTGGATCCGTCGATTCCGACACTCAATCACTCCGTCGCTGCCTGGGTGCTAAACATGACAAAAAAAAACATATGTTGCACCCCGGATGGGGAATCGAACCTCGAGCTCCCGCGTGACAGGCGGAGACACTTACCACTTTGCTACTGAAGACACATTAATACAACAACGAAATATTATAATATAGCCACACGCATAGGAATAATCACGTGACCTACTTCTACTGCGAATATAATTTTTCTCTATTCGCAATTCTATTACGAATAGTCACTTCGTAAAAAATATATGTGGGGGATTCAAATTAAAAAA
>JACEFZ010013607.1:0-37198 GCA_014155875.1 Cepaea nemoralis | reverse complement strand
CCCCGGGGGTTTTCCCACCAATGGCCGAATGGTTAAGAACGCGTATTCTTAAACACCCGGTGTGCTGAGGCCGAGATAGGCGGTTCAACCCCTACCCGGACAGCTGGACTAAAATGTTAACCTGTTGTCCTTGACTTTGAGACGTAAATTACAAGTACCTCTGAAGTCGGAGTGGGTTTGCCTGATCGCGAGGGACACTATTAATAGGGAAAGCTAATTCACAAGCGAAATGCAGTCCATCACTACTATACACAGTGTGTATGGACTACGCTTGAGTTCAAAGCGAGCGAGCGCCCCCCCCCCCCCCCAAAAAAAAAAAAAAAATATTGACTCTGTAACCAACCATGCATGCCGAAAAACGTCAAATAAGGAGGCTCTGCCGGTGTGTTAACAGGACCCCGAGGGGAAGCACATAATATTAACACTGTCACTTACTATGCATTAATGTCGTAAAAGATGATTAAGGGGGATTCAGGCCGTGTATTACACTGATCCGCAAGGGAAGCAAAGAATAGTAACACTGCACCCTATGAAGCATGTCGTAAGACGTGGTTAAGGAAGGGTGGTTCTTAGGACAGGCTGCCTCACCATGTAGAAACATTTAGTCACAAAATCCGACCAACCATAAACAAATCACTTAAAGAAACCAGAATTACTGATCTAACCAAGAGTAAAGGACGTTCTTATAGAAGAGATATAACGCTTTGCGGAGAAAGCCACAAGGAGTCTTTAGCGCTGATTAAATTTCTTTCATCTAAGAAAATCTCAGGATTGGCACCTGGAATGTTAAAACTAGGTGGCAGCAGAAATGAAATACTATAATATTAGCACCTTGGAACTGTACGAAACCAGGTGGACCGGAACAGGTGAACAGCATCCATGTACATGTGTAACAGTGAGGTACTAAGGCCATACAGAGAGAAATGCCATCCACAGTGAAGGCGTGGCCCTAATGTTATCGAAAGAGGCAAAAGAAGCATTATTAGAGTGAGAAGCAGTGAACATTCATTGAGTAGGGGACAACGTTAGCATATTTTCAAGCAGACTGTCACTTGTACAATTAATATGGGAAGTCTTCGTTGGCTGCTGAAGAAGGGTCGGAGGCATTTGGGAATGTGCCAAGAGCAATAATGTTGATCTGGATTTAATACTCATATTTATAGTGAAAAGTAAAATTATGATTTATCGCTCCTCGTCTTCTGCTGCTCTGTATTCTCAGTTGGAATATAAACCCTCTACCAACTTACACCAAACCGTCCTTTTGTTATCTCGTGTAGCTAACTCCATGCCCTCCCCATATTTACCACCGTTCCTGTCTTTCTTTATTCATACATTGTTCAAATATTCCCGGTGTCAGTTATGAAGGATCCTTTGCTTAATTTGTTAAATATCTAAGTATCTTCATAACGGAGCACGTTACTCGGATGGAAAGTGTCTAGATGCACAGATCCACACCGAAGTGGAAATACTGATCTCTGAGTTAAGTGTGTGTGTGTGTGTGTGTATGTGTGTGTGTGTGTGCGCGCGCGTGTGCTTGCGTGTGTGTGTGTGTTGTGTGTGTGTTGTGTGTGTTGTGTGTATGAGTATGGTTGTGGGGATGCATAACTTACTGTCATCGAACATAACTTAGAGGATCATGTATGGACATGTACAGCTATAGACACACGGGGATTCATAATTGCAACCCCCAAATGACAACATTTCGCCGAAGGATCACGATCACTTCACGTTCACGCACAGGCTGACCAGACACTTTAAGATGTGCCTTCTGCCGAAGAATGGAAAGCCTTTTTAGCTACCTGTTCTACAAAGGTCTTGCTACATTACCTTTGGAGATTAATATTATAGCAATACTAATAACAATATCTAACAACCATGCTAAACGACAATATTTATGTCAAAGCGTCGCAATAAATCTCAGCATTTATTGGCTGTAATTTGCCAGGCAATTTCACCTTCAGTAGTTCCCCCTTGTCCTTTGCAGGCCGTTGCAATCAACCCCAATCACAGCTGTATTTACCAGGCAGGTTTACGTTCAGTAGTTAGTCAATGCTTTCTGAGCCAGAAGTCGACGTGGAAATCCAACAGACCGATGGGTTGGGAATAAACCCCGTTCCCCACCGCCCACGTATGGAAAGTTCGGCTGTCACGCCACGGTAGCGTTGGGAATAAACCCCGTTCCCCCCCCCCCCCCCCCCCCCCCCCCCCCCCCCCCCCCCCGTATGGAAAGTTCGGCTGTCACGCCACGGTAGCGTTGGGAATAAACCCGGTTACCCACCGTCCCCGTAATGGAAAGTTCGGCTGTCACGCCACGGTAGCGTTGGGAATAAAACCCCGTCCCCCCCCCCCCCCCCCCCCCCCCCCCCCCCCCCCCCCCCCCCCCGTATGGAAAGTTCGGCTGTCACGGCACGTAGCGTTGGGAATAAACCCCGTTCCCCACCACCCACGTATGGAAATGTAGTCGATGGTAAAAGAACAAAGGGAGACAATCATAAAGACTGATGCTTCCTTCACTACGGTGCTAAGAGGTAAAGAGTAGTTCTGACTTCGTTACGGCCAAAGAAGAAAAATAGTGAAAGAGAGAGAACCTCACACTGCCTCAACCAACAAAAAAAGATGATAGTGATTAGATAAGAAGATATACGAGATCTCAGGCAGGGGCCTCAACTCTGGACTGACTGTCATATTTGAGACCCAGACATTGGATTAAGGTGTTAGATTGTGGTAGAAATAGTGACTGTAAAAAGTAAAACTAAAAGAGACTAAACAAACAAATCAAGGACAAATAAACAAGCTCTTTTATTTCCTCTAACAGCACATTGCATGTCAATAACAGATACAATAGACAACTGTATATACCAAATCACCACAGTGGGTAACCCCTAACCAATCAGCAGCGCTTAAGACAACAGGGTACACCAAGTACCACAACACAGGTGTTCCAAACAATGGCTGGTTATACTGACACTATAAAGAACTTTGACACAAGCAACACTGCACAGACAATAAGGCACTACAAAAACATAGGTTACACAACATAAACCCCAAGACGCGACATAAACAAGAGTTGTGACACAATTTACTATCCCACCAAGAACCCAGGCTTGCTGACACTAACTAGTCAGCTGCTCCTGTAACAATGGAAAACACAATCTGTGATTATCATTATAAAGAAGACATATTAAACACATGAAGCAATGAGCACATACAATATAACATTTGAATTAACCCATAGGTCATAAATGTCTTCCATCAAATTACCCACCTTGCCCCTCTAGTTGTACTACTGCTATTCTGGGGTAACCCTTGGTGACTGGCATGATCATTCTTGTGTTGCCTCATTCTTCTTAAAGGTGACTACATATCTAATTGTTAAATACAACAATCAATGTTGCATCATCAGATCACCCACTTCATTATCTTCTCCAGTTGTGCCACTGTTATCATGAGATTACACTTGATATTGCTAGGATAGAACACCTTCTAATGCAACAATGTCAATCTGTCCCCCTTCTCAGTTCAATGTAACTACACCACACAGCTCCTACACACACAAGCAGTGGACGATTGATCTCATTTGTCCAGCTGTAAACACATAGCTACAAATAACAGAGTACATACATCAGCCACTGCAAACTGCCACAACATCACAACACATTTGGTTAACACACATCAGACACTGCAAACAAACACAACATCTCAACACTGATTCAGTTGACACACACCAGAATGACATCACTGGACAACTACCCCAACAATTCCCAAGTTTGCATGAAGAATACCAGCACTCATATGATATCATGCAAGTTACAGCATTTGATTAGCATCACCAACTAACAACCAACAAGCAAAACATGTCTAACTATGAAAAGCAACAGACACATATACCCAGTGGAATACCATATTTGTAGAATGTGACAATGTAACCTTCCAAATAGAATAATCACAACATTCACAGAAAGTTAAGGATAAAGATAAACATGTATTACACAGGAACTCAATTGAGGCCCTCTTTGAGGCCCCTAAGATAGCTCATAAAATAAACACACAGTATTACCAAGTGAAAGTACACAAAATAGTGACCAGAGTGCCATTCATATGAGACAGGATCAAAGCATAACCATGTTAATGGGCAGAAACAGAATATCAGCACTAGTATAACAACAGTGTACTATATATATTATGTCATTATTACACACTTATGACCAATAAGTGTTATTCAAGGCTCAACACAATCAGTGTATATTATTTGTGAGTGGACAGCAAATGTACAGTCGTGCGCTCTGTTCCCCACAATTCTTCCTATGATACACCGGTTATAAATTTTGCCATCTTACGCTTCATGTCACACGACAAATACATATTAATATCTCTGCGAAGGGTGGTACGCAGTACTAAATCACATCCTCTCCACCGTGCGACAACCGCCATGCTTAACTTAGGACAGAATCTCAGTCACTGATTCCATCAACAACTTGATACACCTAGACAAACATTACTGCATTCTGTTAACAGATGTGATGCCAGACTTCAATGCTAGATGAGAAACCCCTTTACCAATATCAGTTCCAGATGCACCTGCCTGTTCTCCCTCAGTAAAGCCACACTTCATTCGCAGTTACGATTTCACAATGATGCTGATACGCACCCCCGCATATTAAGATGCATTATTTCCTACGCCTAGTGGCTATCAATCTGCATGGCGTCCCTACAACTCAACACATTATTTCCTTCACTTCTATTTATTACCTACATGTCCTAACTACATAGCTTAAACATTAACCCATCATTGCCACATAAACATGTAAGTATTCTCTGCTTTACACATGTTATAAATATTACACCTATATTATGGTTATTTTCCCCTACTCATAAGCATTCAATTTTTAGGCATGGTCTCTTCATCAACTAATATTTTATGACCTCATACATCTCAATTTACACCTCATACATATATCTTGGTGAATATCCCACTTTTTTTTGCTAGCTTGGAACATTTACAGAGGGACAGCACAAAATCAATCACTACCTATTTGGCCAGTAACACAATGTCCTAGGATAATCATGTAAAATACATTCTCAACAAAATAATCTTGTGCCAGCATGGCTGGCATGACATGACATCAGTCTCTACCATATTTAACCACCACTAATGACCTATCTTCGTATTTCACATCACCATTGTCTGATTGCTGGCATCTCTATGAATTAAATGTTATATTCCTAAAACCTCAGGGACGTACATTGATCTGTAGAACAGCTCACTTTAGTAATACTCATCTACATTATCTATTTATATTTCTTTGTTCCTACAACTCTGCCTAACAGCTTTGTTCACCCATGCAAACACTTTCAAATTGGTAAACTGGCGTGTGCTGCGATTAACAAATATTTATTAAATTAAACATTTTAAACTTAATCAGTTAAAACTTACAGTTTTGTCACAACATTAGTTGACACAGATCAACTCAGGGAATTGTTCCCACCTGACAACAACAGAACAGCACTGAACTGAAGGCCATGCTGCCCGCATCTCTCACCAGCACCAAACCGACGTGGCTGGCTGCTACAAGGAAAAATGGCCTCCGGTCTTTGTGATAAAGTGGCGTTTCCGGCGTGGCCAGGACCGTACGGTTTTCACAGACCAAACTAAGTGCCTTGGTTTGGCGCTGTGACATATCCAACCCCCTACTTTTTTGACGTCCCGTCAAAAGGAATGGACTATCGTATCCCCTTACCCCAACTATCTCTTTACAAGTTAACATCTACACATAAACCATCATCAAAATTACCAACGCCCAAAAAAAAAAAAATAAAGCCACCTGTGACCTCATCCAAAAATAATCATCAATGAAACAAGGATTCATTTAAATTTACCCACAAACTGCCATCAAAATGACAAAGGCATAACAAATCTATGTCACATGTTACCACATCCAAAAACATAATCATCAATCAGTCAAGACACCAATGACAGTTATACGTAACCAGCCACCAAAATGACATCAGACTTCTATGCCCTAACAATTCCCTGGTCATAGAGCACAACCATCAACAACAAAAAATTGTCACCTTTGGAGACCTTGCCCCCAAAACCTAAACTGCTGGTTATATCCCTGAAGAGTACCACTTAACAAAATAGTCTTTTTCTATTCAATCATCACTTACAATGTGAACCAGTGTAGATTACATCACCAAGCATCAGTCTTTTCCAAATACCAATAATCTCAACACAAAAGTATAAACCATACTAGCTCAGTTGTTGGTACTAATGACTAAAATAACATCAGTGAGGAAAAATAGCTCTTCTGCTATAAGAGCACCAATTGTAACAAAATGAATACAACCCTCACTTCTTACATAAAAATAATTAAACAAACATAAACATTACACCAGTAACCTTTATATTGGTTACTACTCCCTTAACTCTGGAAATTCAACACAAAATGTATTTAAAAATAATACCTTTTGTCTCTTCAAATATAAGCTTCCTGCAGCTACTGTGGTACCTAAATGACTTGTTTTTCTGTCAACCTGTATCTCTACACTAAAAAGAACATTTCATCATGTGTCACCTGTAACCTGAATATAAACATAAAGGAAAATATACCGGGCCACACAAAACATTGTTATTTCAATAATATCCCACCTCATGAATTCACTCTGGAAGTTACTCTCTTACTGGACATGATGGTAATGACAACACCACATGAACAACAGAACCACCCCTTTCACCTGGTCTGCCTGGCGTTCTTGCACCTCTAAAAGAAAGACATGTCATCACATGACACCATCTACCTGCAATCATAATATATAACAACAGCAAAACAAAACTGCTAATTAACTAACTACACTAAGGCTGTCAATCCAAAAGACTGGAATTTCTAAACGGATGAAAACAGTCTCTATCTTTCACAACCATGTCTAACGGGCAAAAGTTCTTGCTGGTGGTCTTTCACAATCCCCTTTTGCACAAAGTCACGAACTGACATACCGGTATGCAGAAAATTTTGCATCACACCAGTCACAATACACTGACCATCTGTCACATCACTTTGACCATCTGTCACAAGTCTAACCCTCAAGTCACCCTCTAACTGTTCAGCCACACTGACACAAGGAGACTTCCATTGTCCCCTCCTCCTCCGCCTCTTCCTGCGAAAGAAATTTCTCTGGTTGCCACACATAACCATCCGGCTACCAGAAGTTGACACTGCACCCACCTGAACTGCTGGGGCTGATCCTTTAGAAGGATCAACCTGGGGCGGACTCTGTTGTCGCTTAAGGCCCTGCTGGTCTCGGTGGCTTACGTTGGCAAATGCTTTGCTACAATTGACTCCAGAGGGGTTCTGAATAACACCAACCCCTCTCTTCGGACACCTGTTTTGGAGGTGTGTGCGGCTTCGACAAACATTGCACCTCTTGCGTTGTACCTTGGGCTGCAGCAACGAATCAGCTAAGGCTCTCATCCGACCTAGCTTAGCTCGAAGTTCCTCCACCACCACATCATCGTGCTGGACCCCTTGGCACCGACCACTGGCATTAGGCCACCTCTCTGAACTGTAATCTTGAGGTTCGACATATTGGTATTTGCAGACTTCTGGAGCTAACGACACCCCAGCCCATCGCATGGCCAAGTCTCTAACACAAAGGAAAGTCACTGACGGGTCAAGCGATATCCTCTCCTCTGCCATTCTCCTGCTGAGAACATTATGTAGTTTTGCAACGAACCAGTCTCTTAGGATCACTGGATCCCAAGCAACCATGCCCCTCTTTCTCTGAGCTTCCAGCACCAAACGAAAGGCTTTGTGGACCGGTGAGAGAAATCCATGATGGATTCCCCAGCATCTTGTTTCACTTGGAAGAAAGCTGCAGCAAGTTCCACCATGCTGCGCTGCTCTCCATACACCTGCTGAATGGTCTGCAGCAACTCTTCAGGGTCATCACAAACTGATCTAAGTTCAAGCTCTGCCCACACATTGGGAGCAACACTTTCCCAAATGATGTCAACTCTGTCCTCATCACACACCGCACCAGCCCTCCATGCAGATCTCACCTTCCTCACATACTCCTCAACAGCCGGCCCACCTTGCCGGCCAAAACAAGGTACTTCTATCTTCACAGGTGCAACTATGTACCTGACTTCACCAGTGGGCCCTGTGACGTCAGGGGCACCAACTGGGAGGGGAACTGCGGTCCCTAACGTTGAAGACAGAGCCATCCTTGCTCTGGATAGGATACAGTGAAAGTGTACTAGGAGGCAATTTATCTGAGCCCACTCACCATACAGGGGATTCCTCTCTTGTGCAGCAATGCCCGGGGGATCTCAGCAGGAGAATGGCAGAGGAGAGGATATCGCTTGACCCGTCAGTGACTTTCCTTTGTGTTAGAGACTTGGCCATGCGATGGGCTGGGGTGTCGTTAGCTCCAGAAGTCTGCAAATACCAATATGTCGAACCTCAAGATTACAGTTCAGAGAGGTGGTCATTATAAAGAAGACATATTAAACACATGAAGCAATGAGCACATACAATATAACATTTGAATTAACCCATAGGTCATAAATGTCTTCCATCAAATTACCCACCTTGCCCCTCTAGTTGTACTACTGCTATTCTGGGGTAACCCTTGGTGACTGGCATGATCATTCTTGTGTTGCCTCATTCTTCTTAAAGGTGACTACATATCTAATTGTTAAATACAACAATCAATGTTGCATCATCAGATCACCCACTTCATTATCTTCTCCAGTTGTGCCACTGTTATCATGAGATTACACTTGATATTGCTAGGATAGAACACCTTCTAATGCAACAATGTCAATCTGTTTCCACCTTCTCAGTTCAATGTAACTACACCACACAGCTCTACACACACAAGCAGTGGACGATTGATCTCATTTGTCCAGCTGTAAACACATAGCTACAAATAACAGAGTACATACATCAGCCACTGCAAACTGCCACAACATCACAACACATTTGGTTAACACACATCAGACACTGCAAACAAACACAACATCTCAACACTGATTCAGTTGACACACACCAGAATGACATCACTGGACAACTACCCCAACAATTCCCAAGTTTGCATGAAGAATACCAGCACTCATATGATATCATGCAAGTTACAGCATTTGATTAGCATCACCAACTAACAACCAACAAGCAAAACATGTCTAACTATGAAAAGCAACAGACACATATACCCAGTGGAATTACCATATTTGTAGAATGTGACAATGTAACCTTCCAAATAGAATAATCACAACATTCACAGAAAGTTTAAGGATAAAGATAAACATGTATTACACAGGAACTCAATTGAGGCCCTCTTTGAGGCCCCTAAGATAGCTCATAAAATAAACACACAGTATTACCAAGTGAAAGTACACAAAATAGTGACCAGAGTGCCATTCATATGAGACAGGATCAAAGCATAACCATGTTAATGGGCAGAAACAGAATATCAGCACTAGTATAACAACCAGTGTACTATATATATTGTGTCATTATTACACACTTATGACCAATAAGTGTTATTCAAGGCTCAACACAATCAGTGTAATATTATTTGTGAGTGGACAGCAAATGTACAGTCGTGCGCTCTGTTCCCCACAATTCTTCCTATGATACACCGGTTATAAATTTGCCATCTTACGCTTCATGTCACACGACAAATACATATTAATATCTCTGCGAAGGGTGGTACGCAGTACTAAATCACATCCTCTCCACCGTGCGACAACCGCCATGCTTAACTTAGGACAGAATCTCAGTCACTGATTCCATCAACAACTTGATACACCTAGACAAACATTACTGCATTCTGTTAACAGATGTGATGCCAGACTTCAATGCTAGATGAGAAACCCCTTTACCAATATCAGTTCCAGATGCACCTGCCTGTTCTCCCTCAGTAAAGCCACACTTCATTCGCAGTTACGATTTCACAATGATTGCTGATACGCACCCCGCATATTAAGATGCATTATTTCCTACGCCTAGTGGCTATCAATCTGCATGGCGTCCCTACAACTCAACACATTATTTCCTTCACTTCTATTTATTACCTACATGTCCTAACTACATAGCTTAAACATTAACCCATCATTGCCACATATAACATGTAAGTATTCTCTGCTTTACACATGTTATAAATATTACACCTATATTATGGTTATTTTCCCCTACTCATAAGCATTCAATTTTAGGCATGGTCTCTTCATCAACTAATATTTTATGACCTCATACATCTCAATTTACACCTCATACATATATCTTGGTGAATATCCCACTTTTTTTTGCTAGCTTGGAACATTTACAGAGGGACAGCACAAAATCAATCACTACCTATTTGGCCAGTAACACAATGTCCTAGGATAATCATGTAAAATACATTCTCAACAAAATAATCTTGTGCCAGCATGGCTGGCATGACATGACATCAGTCTCTACCATATTTAACCACCACTAATGACCTATCTTCGTATTTCACATCACCATTGTCTGATTGCTGGCATCTCTATGAATTAAATGTTATATTCCTAAAACCTCAGGGACGTTACATTGATCTGTAGAACAGCTCACTTTAGTAATACTCATCTACATTATCTATTTATATTTCTTTGTTCCTACAACTCTGCCTAACAGCTTTGTTCACCCATGCAAACACTTTCAAATTGGTAAACTGGCGTGTGCTGCGATTAACAAATATTTATTAAATTAAACATTTTAAACTTAATCAGTTAAAACTTACAGTTTTGTCACAACATTAGTTGACACAGATCAACTCAGGGAATTGTTCCCACCTGACAACAACAGAACAGCACTGAACTGAAGGCCATGCTGCCCGCATCTCTCACCAGCACAAACCGACGTGGCTGGCTGCTACAAGGAAAAATGGCCTCCGGTCTTTGTGATAAAGTGGCGTTTCCGGCGTGGCCAGGACCGTACGGTTTTCACAGACCAAACTAAGTGCCTTGGTTTGGCGCTGTGACAGAAAGTTCGGCTGTCACGGCACGGTAGCGTTGGGAATAAACCCCGTTCCCCACCGCCCACGTATGGAAAGTTCGGCTGTCACGGCATGGTAGCGTTGGGAATAAACCCCGTTCCCCACCGCCCCTGTAAGGAAAGTTGGGCTGTCACGCCACGGTAGCGTTGGGAATAAACCCCGTCCCCCCCCCCCCGTATGGAAAGTTCGGCTGTCACGGCACGGTAGCGTTGGGAATAAACCCCGTTCCCCACCGCCCCCGTATGGAAAGTTCGGCTGTCACGGCACGGTAGCGTTGGGAATAAACCCCGTTCCCCACCGCCCCTGTAAGGAAAGTTGGGCTGTCACGCCACGGTAGCGTTGGGAATAAACCCCGTTCCCCACCGCCCCCGTATGGAAAGTTCGGCTGTCACGGCACGGTAGCGTTGGGAATAAACCCCGTTCCCCACCGCCCCTGTAAGGAAAGTTGGGCTGTCACGCCACGGTAGCGTTGGGAATAAACCCCGTTTCCCCCCCCCCCCCTCCCAGTATGGAAAGTTCGGCTGTCACGCCACGGTAGCGTTGGGAATAAACCCCGTTCCCCCACCGCCCCCGTATGGAAAGTTCGGCTGTCACGCCACGGTAGCGTTGGGAATAAAACCCCGTCCGTTCCCCCCCCCCCCCCCCCCCCCCCCCCCCGTATGGAAAGTTCGGCTGTCACGCCACGGTAGCGTTGGGAATAAACCCCGTTCCCCACCGCCCCCGTATGGAAAGTTCGGCTGTCACGCCACGGTAGCGTTGGGAATAAACCCCGTTCCCCACCGCCCCCGTATGGAAAGTTCGGCTGTCACGCCACGGTAGCGGAGCAGATAGAAACTCGCCTGTCAGTCCTGTGGTAATGCTTTCAATCTGCATCGGGGTGGATCCGGATTTTCAAAATTAACCTGGGTTTCCAGTCTAAAATGAGTGTCAAGAAATGACTAGGAAGTGAAGGCGGTCGTTGTGATACTGACACATGACCCACCGAGTGCCGAGAGGTCTTTAAAACTATGGATCTAGCACCATATGACAATGTGTCTTAAACGTGTAAAAAGGACTTTTACTGACTTTACAAGATCCCAAATACTTTTTCGAGATGCCGATACTCAGACCATTGTGAAAATCAACGCAAAGCGATCTACTCTCAAATCGCCTGTAGCGACAATTATGCATTTTGTGATTTTTAAATTACGCGTTCTTTTCAGAACGTTGCGACCAACCCCTATGTTGATGTTATAGACCATATTACGTCCAGAAGTTTAATCCTGCATACCGCGTTCAAAACACAGCTGCGGGCGATTTGGCAACAGACCTCCTTGCTTTAATTTAAAAAAAATGGTGTGCGTGCCAGTCGTTCAGAAAGCAATGGCAAACGACTGAACGTAAATTTGCCTTGAAAATGCTGGGGTTGACTGTGACGTCCTGTAAAGGATAAACAACTAACTAAATTTACCTAAGCTGTCTGAACGAAAAAGTGAGCGTTAAACAGAAATTGCCGGGTACGTGGAGTGAACCCACTACCGAGCCGCCAGCCGTACAGGAAGTTTAAGCACCAGCGGAATAAAGCCATCGGCCACGCTGACCTCGAACAATGACCTCGACAATTTTGTAAGAGGTTGTCATTATAAAGAGTTGAATAAACTATAATGTTATCTGAGAAGCCAGCAAAGGACCACGATAATAATGGTGTAGGTGGGAGAGTGATAAGAGAAAAACAAACATAAGTCGGAAATAAACAACAGCTGTTTATTATTGTTAAGAAGACCCACTCGTCAACAGCATGCAACATGACCAGGGATACACTGCAATGGAAGATTTTTTTCTAAAGATAACACGTTACGGATGTTTACGGCTAGTCGCCCCCCTCTTTCACACATACAGGAGCTGGCTTGTCTTTGACGTCAAGTTGTGTACGCAAGTTACCACGCTGAGGTCACTGGTCGTAACAGTGAACTCAACTGCAGGACATTGTAATGGATACAAAAAATGAAAGATTTTCTGTCGATTTGTCCTGGTTACAAAACACAGCGGCACAAGGCCGAGATAAGGATGGCCCCGACCTATCTACGTTCTCAAAATACTAGTGTCTGATAACTCATCCCTTTGTGCCGAGAAGTTACTGATAAGTTAAAATCCCATGTTATACCTGTCGGGGTGTTTACTTATCTGCCCACTCACATACCTGAACACCAAGTTATTTATTGAAATGTTTGCCTGTCTGTCTATCTGTCTATCTATCTATCTATCTATCTATCTGTCTGTCTATCTATCTATCTATCTATCTATCTATCTATCTATCTATCTATCTATCTATCTATCTATCTATCTATCTATCTATCTATCTATCTATCTATCTATCTATCTATCTATCTATCTATCTGTCTGTCTATCTATCTATCTATCTATCTATCTATCTATCTATCTATCTATCTATCTATCTATCTATCTATCTATTTATCTATCTATCTATCTATCTATCTATCGATCGATCGATCGATCGATCTGTCTGTCTGTCTGTCTGTCTGTCTGTCTGTTGATCGATCTATACATTCATCTATCTATCTATCCATTCATCTATCCATCCATCTATCTATCCATCCATCCATCTATTCATCTATCTATCCATCTATCTATTCATCTATCTATCCATCTATCTATCTATCCATCTGTCTATCTATCTGTTTATCTATCTATCTATCTATCTATCTATCTATCTATCTATCTATCTATCTATCTATCTATCTATCTATCTATCTATCTATCTATCTATCTATCTATCTGTCTGTCTGTCTGTCTGTCTGTCTGTCTGGCTGGCTGGCTGACTGGCTGGCTGGCTGGCTGGCTGCCTGCCTGTCCGTCCGTTTGTCTATCTGTCTGCTTGTCTGTCCCTGCATTAATCCATGCATGCATCTAGCTACCCAGCAACCCAGCCCGCTCACCAGCCAGCCAGCCACCCAGTCCGCCCACCAGCCAGCCACCCATCAATCCATACCGCCTGTCTGTCTATCCATCTATATATCTATGTATCTATTTAGTGTTACATTCATCACCTCTGGTCAGTTGTTTATAGAGTAATATGAGTTACTCGTATTTTGTTCTATTAACCCTTTCTATTGCGGGTAATTGTTACTTAAACACTTTTTCAACACCAAGCAGTTGATATTTTTAAGTAATACACACCTGCGTGTAAATGATGTACAATAATAAACAACGGACAGAAAGGGTTAAAATAATAGCGGAAACGGAGTACATTGATATAACGGCTGTCTGAGGCTGCACTGTTAAGCACAATATATCCTACACGGAGTATGGAATACGTATATAAGTGTCTTGGTACAGAAAGAGTAAATGTTGCTGTTGTAAGTGGTTGTGACGCATAAACAGCGGGAGAGTGCCCACCTATGGGCTTCATGTATCGATATTCCCATGGAATCTGTTATTCTCTGCGCCCATCGTTTACGTGGTCGGCCTCTTCCTCTGCTTCCCTCTGGTCTGTACATCATTGCTTGTTGTGGTATACTGTTAGCTGGTAACCTACTTGCATGGCCAAACCATTTGACTTGCTGCTTTCTAATAAAATGTAGTGCAGCTATAACCCCCTCTTTAGTCCTGAGCTTATCTCTTCTTGATGCATTGAGTATTCTTCTCAGGAATCTCATTTCTGTTGTGATTTTTCTTTTCTCTTTTTCTGTCATTGTCCAGGTTTGGCATTGGTAACATACAGCTGGTAGGAAGATTATGTTTGCTATGATGTTAGTATCCTCAATTATACTCGTTGTCTGTCCCAGAACATCATAACAACTTAACGGGAACTGTAAATTTGATGTCAACAAAATGACAGCAGCAAACGATGATAATCCACGTCATATTTACTTTAATGGTGTTGATCGGTTGGACAGATAATCAATAAATAGTGAAATGGCCGTTCCCATAGTACTGGGAGGATCGGTCATGAATATAATATAATTAAATAATGATTGAAACATACCGTTTCGTCTGCCGAATCCAATCTCATCATATTGATAACTAAATGACAAATACTTGAGCGGGGTCCATCACTAACTGCTTATATTTAAGTTCTTTTACTGACATGTTAAAGCTGTGACCTTTTTGCCTACAATTCGATCGGCCAGTGGTGACGCCAGATATTACGCTTCATTCCTTTTTGCGCCATGCATTTATTCTTGATCGTTCTTCATAATCTAGATCGTGCTGCTGTTTCTTCATCTTTCGTGACCATCCTATATCGTGCCTATAATGCCTTTTCAGTTGAATATTATCGATATCTCGGTGTTGTCCTTCTTCCCAATGCTGTTGTCAAACGCTCTCTGACTATGGTAACGTAATGTAGTTACCGTGACGTCATATAGTAAGTATTGTATTATTGCGCTCTACGGTGACTCACTTTATTTGTCTGCCACTATTTTATTATCTAATACTAAATCACTGACTCTTGCCTCAAACGCTACGTGGCAGTATTGTAAAGTGCTTTCTTTGTAGTTATCGATACATGTTTGTTCTTCAGTATTGGTGCCATTTGTCCAATGAGTTGGTTTGCCTTATTGCATCTATTTTCGATCTCTTCTGATTTGCCATTTGATGATATTATACTTCCTATGTACTTGAAACTCTTTACTTGTTTCAAGGGATGTTCGTTTAGGTGAATCGTTGTTGCTTTTCCTCTTTAGTTATAGTCATTACCTCTGTTTTACTTGTGCTAATTTTCATGTTATGTTCCCTACACATTTCATTTGGACTATTCATGTGGTCTTGTAATTCAGCTTCTGATTTTGCTATTAGTGCTTGGTCGTCCGCAAACAGGAGTTCTCTAATCGTTAGATTTGCAGATGGTTCTTCTTCGTGTTCTCGTCATGCGGTGTTCTTGCGGTCTCTGTTTGGTTGGTTTCTTTACATATGTTATCTATATAGCGCTACGAACAAGAGAGGGGACAGGACATAACCTTGTCGTACTCCAGATCTTATGGTGAAGAGTTCTGAGTGTCCTCCAGTTGCTCTCACTATGCATTCACTGTTGTTGTATAAGCTTCTACATAGGTTTGTTAGATGTGTACTCACTCCATATTGTTTAAGGATTTCCCACAGCTTGTTTCTATCTACTCTATGAAATGTCTTTTCTTGCTCGTCAAAGGCTAAGTAGAGTGTTTCATTGAATTCGATTGATTTTTCTATAAGTTGTCTAAGAGCAAAAATGGCATCTGTGCATCCTTTTGTTTTTCCTAAATCCAAGTTGTGTTTCGCTTAGCTGGGGTTCTATAGTAGTTTAATCTTTTCTCAAGAAGTTTGCAAAATATTTTCCCAGTATGACTCAACAGTGAAATGCCTCTTTATCGTGTGCAGTCTCTTTTACTGCCTTTGTTTTTCCAAATTGGGATACTTATGGCGTTTCCCTAGTCTCGTGGTGTCTGTTGTTCTACCCAAACATGGTTGAATAGTCTATGTAGCCATGCTGTTCCTTCTTCTCTTGTTGCTTTAATTAGTTCATTTGATATTTCATCTTGTCCTGGTGATTTGTTCAATGGGTCTAATCTGACGGTTAATATCATTTATTCTTTCAGTATGTCTGGTTCTAGTTCTTCGGTGGCATCTGTGTCGGTTTCTTGAATTCCTGAGACATCTGATGGGATGTTGAGAAGTTGTTCGAAGTACTGTTTCCATCTTATTAAGATTTGTTTTTGTTCACTAATTGGTTCTCCATTTTAGCTGTTAATTATTTTAGTTGGGTCAAAGGATTCTCCTTTGGTTCTCATTGCACTTATCTTTTTGTAGAAGGTTCTAGTTGCTTCCTTGTAGTTTTTATTTAAGGCTTCTCCATACTCCTCCCAGTCTTTTTGTTTGTCTCTCTTTACTATTCTATTCATATGTCTTCTCGCTATTCTATGTTCTATATAATCGCATTCCTGTTTGCTCTTCGACCACTTTTTATATTTTTCCTTTTTGTCTTTTACAGCTTTCTTTACTTCTGCGTTCCAACAACTTGTTATTTTCTTTATCTGTGTTTTGCGTTTTTTTCGTGGTTCCACATGTTATTTTTGCAGTATTTAAAACGCTTAATTTGAACATCTTCCATTCTTCTTCCATTGTCTTTCTTTCTATAGGTAATTTTACAAAGATTTAAGTTAGTTCATTCTCATAATTTTCCCTCACTGCCTCGTCTTTGAGGATTTTTAGTTTACTGATTCGCATGGCATGTATTTTCCTGGTCTTTGCTTTCTTCTACTGATGATTCTTATTGTGGTAATGACTGCTTTGTGGTCTGTGTTTATACTTAAGTTGGGCACTGCCCTTGCATCGAATATATTTCTCTTTTTTGTGTGTGTGTTAATATAAAAGCAATTTGACTTTTAGTATCTAGATCGTTCCATTTATACCAGGTGTATATTTGTGAATCTTTGTGTTTGTAGAATGTGTTTGTTATATAGAAGTCGTGTTGGCTGCATAGCTCTATCAGTCCTGTATCAGTCCCAGATGGGCCCTGTAGGTGGGGGTATGTTTTTTTTTTGGTAGGTGGGTGGGTGTTGGTGGGTAATAGAATTTGTGGGTGGTAATGTGTGAGTGGGTGTGTGGCGGTGTATGTGTAGGTGACATGGATGATGGGTGTGGGGGTTGTGTGTATGGGTGAGGGTGTATGGTGAGAGTGTGGGGTGTGGGTGAGGGATAGGAGTGTGGATGGGGGATGAGTGTGTGGTGGGGATGTGTGGGTGGGGGATGCATGTGGTGGGGATGTGTGGGTAGGGGATGCATGTGTGGTGGATGTGTGAGTGGGTGATATGTTGAAATGTGTGTGGGTGGGTTGGGAATATGTGTGCGGGTGGGGGTGTTGTAGTTGAAGGATGCGTGGTTGGGGGATGAGTGATTGAGTGTATGGGGAGATGTGTGGGTGGGTGAGTGTGTATGGGTTGAGGGATGGGTGGTGATGTATATGTGGGTGGGGAGAGATGCTTAGGTGAGTATGCGTGTGTTGGTGGGTGCGAGAGATGGTGTGGGTGGTGGATGTGTGGATGTGTTGGCGGGGGATGGATGTGTTTGTGTGTGGGTGCGCATGTGTGTGAATGTGTGTGTAAGCAAGAAGGGAGAGAGAGTTGAGCACACGCATGACATGTATCATGATATTCCATATTTTTTGTGTATTCTCATCTTTCATATTATCATTTTGAATTCCACTTGATTCCATATTGTTTTGAGTATTCTCATCTTTCATATTAACATTTTGTATGCCATTTGATATAATCATTTATAATACGAATACTTGCACATTGCTGTAGAGTGATTGAGAGAGTTAGTGTGAGTGAGTGTGAGAAAGAGTGTGTGTGTGTGTGTGTGCGTAAGAAAAAAGTGAGAGTTGAATTGCATCACTAATTTCTACGTTACACAATGTATATGTACAATTTTTATCAATTGTTTAAAACAATTTTTGCGAGAATGCTGACGACAATTGTCAGTGTACGTGTGTGTAAGGTACGGGAGTTTGTTCATACTAGTTTCAGTGATTATGTGAGGCATCATGTAAGTGTCTAGATCTGACGATGTGTGTGAGTGTGTATGTGGGGGATGTATGTGTGGAGGAGTTGTGAGTGGGGGATGTGTGGTGGGTGAGGGATGTGTGTGTGGGTCGGGGATATTGGGGTGAAAGTGTGTGGGTGTTGGTGGGTGGGGGCTTGTGTTTCTAGGGAATGTGTACGTGTGTGGGTGGGTGGGTGAGGGGTGTGTGGGTGAATGCGTGTGTGGCGGTGGGAAGATGTGTGTAGGTTGACGGATGGTTGTGTGATGGGTGTGGGGATGTGTTTGTGGGTGGGGGATATGTCTGTGTGGGTGGGGTGTGTGTGTGTGTGGGTGGATGATGCATGTGTGGGTACTGAGCGTGTTTGTAGGTGGGGGTATGTGTGCGTGGTTGGGAGATGGTGGGTGGGTGAGGGTATATGTGTGGGTGGGGATGTGCATATGTGGTGCATATGTGTGGATGGGAATGTGTATATGGGTGGGGTGTTGTGTGAGAGGAGAGATGGGTGAGGGTGTGTGGGTGGATGGGGGAAGTGGGGTGTGCAGGTGGGTAAAGGATGTATGTGAGGGTGGAGGGATGTGTGTTTGGCTGTGTGGTCTGGCTGTGTGAGCGTGGGTGGATAGATGGGAGATTATGTGTTGATGGGTGGGTGGGGGTTGTGTAGGTGTGAGTGGTTGTGGGATGAGTTCGTGAGTGGATAAATTTGTGTGGGGGAATGAGTGTATGGGTGGGGGATGTTTGTGTGTGTGTGGGAAGATGTGTGTGGGTGGGGGATGTGGGTGGGGGCATATGTGGGTGATGGGGTGTGTGTAGTGGGAGGTTGTGTTTGGCTGGGTGGTTGGGGGTGTGTGGGTTGGTAGCGGAGGATATGTGGTGTGTGGTGTTGGGTGGAGTATGGGTGTGTGGGTGGGGGGATGAGACAACCAGAGAGTAGTGTGTGAAAGCAACAAAAAGAAAGAAAGAAAGAAAGAAGAGAGATAGAGAGGGTTGAGCGCATGTATGTCACTGTGACGTGCTATTGCATATTTTTTCTGTATACTCATCATACATATCATTTTTACTGCCACTTGATTTTCTAACACATACTGACAAAAATGTGTGCACTGCTTATTCCATCATGTTTATGTCAATTTTAGGAATCAACTTATTGTATCGCATCACTATTTTTTACGCTACACAATGTATGTGCATAATTTGCTCCCCATTTTTTACATTTTTGTGACAATGCTCACGATAATCGTCAGTGTAGGTGTGTGTAAAGTGTGGGAATTTGTTCACACTAGCTTCAGTGATTATGTGAGGCATTATGTGTGTGTCTAGATGTGAGGATTGTGTTTGTGTTGTGGGATGAGTTTGTTGGTGGGGGTATGTGTGTGGGGATATGTGTGTGTGGGTGGGGGAATTGTTGTGGCTGGGTGGGTGGGTGGAGAGATGTGTTGGTGGGTGGGGGAATATGTGTGTGGATGAGGATGTTTCTGGGTGGAAATGTGAGTGGGTCGGTGGGGGTGTCAGTGTGGGCGAGGGATGTGTGTGAGTAGTGGGTATGGGTATTGGTGATGGGGGTGTGATGTGTGGAGTGGGGATGTGTGGTTAGGAGTATGTGGATGTGTGTTTGGGGATTGTGTAGGGGGTGTGGGGGATGTGTGTATGGGTTGGGGATGAGTGTGGCTCATGTGTATATGGATGGAAGAGGTGTGTAGTTTGGGGTTGCGTGTGTGTGAGTCGGTGTTTGTGTGTGGGAATGTGTGGATAGGGAGTGTATGTGTGGATGGTGGAGGTGTGTGGGTGGGTGGGAGAGGTGTGTTGGTGTATGGGAGATCTGTGCGGGTGGGGAGATGTGTGCGGGTGGGGAGATCTGTGCGGGTGGGGATATGAGTGGGTGGGTGGGGATGTGTGGGATGTGTGGGTTTGTGGGGGGGGGGGGTTGTGTAGGTGGGTACGGAGATGAGTAGGATGGTGGGTGGAGGGATGTGAGTATGGATGGGGCGTTTGTATGGGTGAGGGATGTGTGGGAGAAGGATCCGTGTTTGGGTTGGTGTGATTTCGTGGATTTTGGTGGTTAGTGGGATGTGCGGGTGTTGGCGGGTGGGTTATATGTTGGTGTTGGTAGGTGGGGGATGTGTGTTTGCATGGGAGATGTGTTTGCGTGGGAGATGTGTGTGTTGGTGGGGAAATGTGTGTCGGTGGGGGATGCGTGTGTGGTTGTTGTAGTGTGTGGGTGGTTGTGAAATGTGTGGGTGGGTGGGGAATTGTGTGTGTGGATGGAAAGATGTGTGGGTATGGGTGGTTGATATGTGATTGGGTGAGGGATATGTGTCTTGGTGCGAGATGTGCGTGTGTGAGGGGTATGTGTGTGTGGTTGGAGGGTGTGTGGGTGGGTGGAGCATGTGTGTGTGGGTGAACTTGAGTGGACTGGGGTATGTGTGAGTGGGTGGAAAGATGCGTGTGGGTGAGGGATGTGTGTGTGGGTGGGTGCGAGATGTCTGGGATGGTGGCGAGATCTGTGAGTGGGTATAGGGATGAGCCAGGGATGTGTGGTGAGAGGGGGATGTGTGGTACGTGGAGGATGTGTGGGTATGGGTGGGTGATGTGTGAGTAGGTGAGGGATGTGTGTGTGGGTTGGTGAGGAATGTGTGTGTGGGAGGGATGATGTGTCACATAACATGAGAATATGCATTGTTTATGCTTACAAAATTCATTTGACAATGTTTTCTTTTCCTATGGAAATGCATCATGCACTGTTGATGAACGAAAGATGAGTGATTGGAAGGGTCGAATGTAAGACGGGCCTACGCTCCCAATTTGTTACCCTTTGAAAATAAAGATAAATTCAATTCAATTCAATTCAATACTTCCGTTATCATTTCTTTCATTATGTTGGTCTCCAAATGCTCCAAGATATTTTTCTATGCGCTCTCTGTTGTGTTCTGGTCTTGCATTGAAGTCTCCCATGACTATGATGTTGCCATGCTTATCTATTTTATTTAGCACGTCATGGATGTCTTCGTAGAATTCATCGCATTCTTGTTCATTATTGTTTGTATTATATGGTGCGAATATTTGTACATATATTGTAATTGTTTTTTTTCTTTTATTCTCACTGTTATGATTCTTTCTGATATATATTTTATTTCTAGTATTCCTCTTGCTAGCCTGGTTCAGTGACTATTCCCACACCGTGTCTTGCCCTTTGTTACTGTTCCACTCCAGAGTAGACAAACGTGTAACTTTGGTGGATCTCCTTGCACTCTTCCCCTTCTACTCCGGTGTCCGCTATTCCCATCAGTCCAATTTTCCTCCTCTTCCACTGTTTCTATAAGTTCTTCTTCTTTACTATTAAAACCGCAGACTTTCACTGTGCCTATTTTTTAAATCTCTGATCTATCTCGTAGGCCATTAACATTGCTGGGTCTATATCCATTTGGGTCAGTCCGTTTATACTTCTTAGTTGTTCTACGAGCAGTATGAAGATCCCCTGCCGGCTTGCTAGGCCAGTCGCATGTTTAGGACAAAAATCTTACCATAGGGAGTCCATCTTCTATGGCGAGCCATAGCCCCGTTAGCCCATGACTTCGCGGTCATGGTTTCCCAGTTTACACCGCGTGGAGGTGAAGTTGGCTTGTGAAGCTGCGGGTCATCGGCAGGCTACTAATTTTCACTTTTCACCCCTCCTGGGAGAGGCTAGCCGATCCTAACCCTGCTGGCTGCAGGACCAGCCGCAGTCCACACCTTTACGTAGTAAAGTCCGATAACTTGTCGGACAAGGCGAAAAAACAGAAGGTGACGTGTGCACGTAGCATATTCAACGGTTGGGAGAAATCGCAAAGGGTGGGCCCCAAGAATACAGCCCTGGCTACCATGGATGGAATCTGTCTTGAGGGAGTTAGCTCGAATGGACGAAGGTCAAGAGTATATCATGGATTTTCTGCCCAGGGTATGCTGATATGCGAGGAGATGAACAGGCTGGCAGACTGGCTGTTGCCGCTCCTTTAGGTGGTCAGCTTGATTATGATTAGGTTGATATCTGAAGCATATCTAGGATCGAGTGGAAAGTGCAGCAGAAGAAACAAAGGACCCATACCTGGCGATCTGATTAGGTTGGGGGTGGGGGTGAGGTGGGGGGGACGAATCTGATGGTTTTGACGACACTCAACACTTGGAAGAGAGCATAAGCGGACGTTCAAACAGACTGGCACTGGTACCAGCAGCATGAGAACTCTTCGCTGGTTACTGAAGAACGGGACTAGACACGTGAGGGAATGTCCCGAGTGCAATTATGTTGATTCTTAGTTTCATATTTAATATCAGAGGAGCTAAACCTTACACTGGATGTTGTAGTCGAACAAAATATATCAGATGAGCTAAACCTTACACTGAATGTTGTAGTCGGACTGTCAAAGACCTAGTAAGAGCTCAAAGCTAAGAAGAGCTACATAGAGCTAGGGAAAAGGACAAGTAACATAACGATTGAGTAGACCAGACAGAAGAGACACAAACGCTATAAATAGCTATAACGGGACACACTCGTGCCAACAAGGAGGGCAACGAGTGTAAGTGAGCTGGGGTTACCCAAGAGACTGGGAAACCCGCATCACGAGAAGTGACCATGTGATTATGGTTACTTCAACCAAGTGACCAGCGTGCTGGAACTCCAAGCACGTAAACCAGCGGTTGCACGGAGAGCTACTTGCTCGTGGCTGAACACGCCACAGGTAGCTTGGGTCAGACAGAGACTCGACGGCGTAGGGAACAGACTGTATATCCGCTGTGGATACTTTGTTGTTAAGGACAGTATCAATAGTTAGGACTTAGCTTCAGTAGTTATTATTATTAACATCATCTCCTCATGCCATCTTCATAACATAATGTGATGTTTAATACCGATGTGGTATACCGCTCGTGGAGCTTATGTACCATCAGCTCCCAATAAAATGTATCCTTTTGCAAACCATACGAGTTGTCACTTTCGTGTAGTGCAAAAGAAGGGAATCCTTGTATGCCTGTCGCAAGTGAGTTGCTGACACGGACAAAGCATAGACATCTGTGGCTCAGCGATGTGTGCACGCAGCTTCCCAATTCCCTGTGGTGCTGGGTGGAGGGTTCGAAACTAGTCGCAGGCGATTTGAGAGCCGATAGTTTTGCGTTGATTTCAATGGGTATGCGAGTTGACCGTTCAGAAAGCAATTTCAAATTACTGAATATAAAATTGCTTAGTAAATCTTAAGCCACCAAAAGCATCTAGGGTTGACTGTAACATCCTGACAGAAAAAACGCACGCTTGATGTGTATAATTATGTGTGACGCACTAACAGGAAAGAGGGAGAAGAATGATCAATTTAAAGGATTTAGCTGTTCAAGCACCGTTAATTTCTAAAGCTTGGAGCTAGGCAGTTAGTCAGCGCCGACGACAGTGTCTTGAATGTGAATGTAAAAAAAAAAAAAACAGTTTACAAATGGAAAACAGATGTTTCTAGCGTAGTTACTTCAGTGTCTTTGAGCATGCTTAGTGATGGTTATAAAATATAAGTTCTCCCTGTCCAACTGGATACTTCGTAGCCCGCTTCACCTGTAAATATTCAGAAGCATGCATCTAGTTTTCTGGATTCTCGTCGACTATTGTCCTCGAAATGACTGAATTAGAATGCATAGCTGTTGATCTATTAATTGTCATTGAGCTTCTGATTTTTAAAGTAGTGCACGAAGCGGTGAATGTGCACAGTTCTGGAAGTTTTCTTTACTTTCTGATAGGGGCATATGCTTCCAGAAACATGGCATATGCCTCCAGAAATAATGGCGTTATCTAAGACTGACTATAAAATACGCAAAGAGTGGTATACTATCCCCTGATCCTGGCACACATCGCCGAACGCTTAGCTTTCTCGGATAAGGATGAAAAATTTGAAAACACCGACAACACGTTGCGCACGTTAAAATCACTCGGCAGTTGAAAATAGCAACCCCCCCTCCCCCCTCCAAAGACCAGTTAGCCTGCCCAAGCCACACGTCGATCGAATCTTCTTAGCCTGTATGATTCTGGTATAGACACAACTGAACAATCACCGATGCTACGGTATCTGTGCACTCTGCTGAGATTCTTCTTGTGGGAGGAGACGGGAACTTAAGGAGCATTTCATCTGCAATGAAAGTGATCGTTTGCAAAACAAACGAAACCACAGCGAATCTTTAGTTCTGGTGAAGCTATCAATGAAAGAAAATGTCTCATATCTATAGATGGAGGAATGATTAGTCCTGCGATGTAGCGATTGGAGAACAGAAATAGACAGATGTGTCATCTATATCACACGAGAAGGCCCCGTGACTACAGATAAACATTGACACTAACAATCAGACAATGCCCACGCCATCTAGACACTATCTAGACCAAAACCTACGTCCTATATTCTAACCAGGTCATTAAACTAGGAGATGTCAAAAGATAAGAGCAGGTTACAGAAATGTGGGCGTCAACCATCATATTTATGGTGTACTTAGTACACTAACACTGGTGGACACTAAGTACTGTGATAACAGACCATTCTAAACGTTAACATCAGCTCATCACCATCATCATGTGCCATGTCAAATGGCGTAGAAACGAGTGTGCCTCTAAAGATCTCAATCCTTGGTGTTCAAGATCAACTGTGATATTCATCCATGCTACCGTCCTCAGTCCATGCAGCATCATCTCTCGGTCAGCGTTTGCCTGATTTCATACTGTTCTTTCTTGTCGACATGATCTTTTCCATTCCCTCTCTTCTCATTACATGACCAAATAAGACGGTTCGTCTCTTTCTTATTCTGGCACCTTGCCGTCTTGACAACGGAGCTTAAAACAAAAATACACAATAACCTCTCTATAGCACAAAGCCTAGGCTGAATTGCAGAGACCACGTGTTGCCCATGCAGCATGATCCCTTTCTCGGCCTGCCTAGTTTACTCCAGAGGAAAGGTAACACCGATATATCTGGAACACGTCAATCTGCTGCCGGATCAGCAAATCAATGCTTTAACTGTCGGAGCTTCGATCCTAGACCAGTTGTCAACCAAGGCTTAGGGCCTGGTCTGCTCTGCCATGACATTTAGTCTTTAGATTGCAATTTCCTCGCACTAGGGTAAGGCTTGTACCTTCCTAATTGCGCTCCTCCGCCCGAAACCGTTGACACAATGTGGGATGTCAGGTTTGGTGAGCCTCGCCCAACATTCGGCGCTAACAGAAACCAGGTAAAAAGGTCTTATAATTATGTATACAGGAGCAACAAACATGTACCCGCCCTCATAAGAAAGTTGGGGGTGGGAAAAGGAGACGGTATTACTACGAATGTGTAGGTTGCCAGATCCGTGTCTGCTACATGTAGTCATTCAAGAGTTCAATAGCCGCGCAATTGGTCCATGCCTCCTCTGTCTCGGTCCCATGTTAAATTGCAATGACCATACATGTAGGGATATATATATATATATATATATATATATATATATATATATATATATATATATATATATATATATATATATATATATATATATATATACATATAAATCACGCATATTCAGTCATAGAGGAAAGCAACGGCAAACTACCTCTTTAAAAGTGCCTAGTCAGTGGCGTCACTGGGGTTGGTGTCACCCAGTGCGGTAAACTCTTGGTGTCACCCCTCTAGACTTTCACCATGGTCTTCTTCCGAGTGTTCCTGTACCATATATAATCGCATATAGTAATGTTTGTAAAATAAGTCAAAAAGTTAATAAGGACATAAGAAAGAAAACAAATTGAACAATATAACTTCAATACTTCAGGTAAAACATAAATAAAGAACTTCGACAAACTCGGACAAAGTTAAATTTTTGTTATTTAACATTAAAATTTCTGTTATTTAAAATTAAAGGTTTCCCATCCTGGTCTTCAAAGCTGCAAACCTGTCAATCACATCATCAAAATCAATATCTTTCACCATATCACTTTCAATTGATAATATAGCCAGATCAGAAAGTCTTGACTGTCCCATGGTTGATCGCAAATAGTTCTTTATAAGTTTCAGTTTTGAAAAGCTCCTCTCACATGAAGCCACAGACACACAGATCGTAAGAAATAGTTGTAGGCTTAGTGAGAGTATTGGGAGAGATTCAAGGAAATCCCAGTCAACTATGAATTTTAAAATATCAAATATTGACCAGTCTTTGGCTTTGTGGATATCAATATCTGCTGCCTTCAGGTGTCTTCTCAGCCTTGGTATTTCTTTTAAAAGCTCTACTTCGGATAGCTCATCATAGAAAGTGGTCAATTTTGGAACTGACACCAGCAACTCTTCTTCAGTTGCTGATAGAAGACTCTTGGCTTGAACAGCCTCAAACATATTTGCTACTTCTTTGATCGCTGTTGATCTGGTCTGGAGTTCAGAATGAAAACGATCAATACACTCCAGCATCGCCCTATTGTTTTCTTCTTGCATAGTGAGTCCAGCATCTGAAGCATCTCTGAGTTGTTCCCCTGCCATTCTCTTCTTGAACCTTAATCTTCTCTCTACTGTTATTCCAAATTGGTCTCCTTTTAAAAGTGCCTGTTCAATTGCATGCTCCACTAAGTTACTGCGCTTCTCCTGCAGAAAAAGTCTTAATGCCTCTAACTTGGTCACTACTTTGTCAAGAGTTAAGCCTATAGTCTGCAGATACTGCTGTGTCAAATTAACTTCCTCAAGTACAGCAGCCCAAAAGTAAAGGTAGCACAGAAACGTGAAATCACAGACAGCAGGTAAAAGACCTTGTGCTGCACCTCTTGTTTCCCCATTTTCACGAGGATCACATAGACCTTCAATCGCCGCCACACATTCATCAAACTTATCTTTCACCGGTTTAACAGCAGCATGATGTGCACTCCAGCGTGTTGTTGATAGCCTTTTAATCGACACTGCAGTGTGTTCAATTAAAACATCCCATCGATGGGTGGAAGCAGCAAAGAAGGAATACATTCTCTCAAGAGTTCCAAAAAATGTTACACATAAAGCATTTTCAGCAAAAGAGTGTTGACCACACAAGTTAAGCGAATGGTCCACGCATCCGTTAAAAATAGCTTTCTTATTCTTTCTTTTCAGAATGGCTTGAGCACCTCCATGAATTCCAGACATTGTGGCAGCATTATCATAACCTTGAGCTCTGCACATCATTATGTGAAGTCCATCACTTTCTAGATTTTTTAAAATGTCTGAACTGAGGTCATCAGCTTTTTTCCCCTTTAAAGGGAAAAATCCCAGAAACACTTCTCTCACTTCAACTTCCCCATTGTGGATTTTCACAAATCTGATCACCTCAGACATCTGGTCAGTGTGTGATATGTCAGGTGTGCTGTCGAACATAATTCCAAAATACCTTGCAGCCTTTATATCATTTACAAGAATTTCCTTCACATGATTTGCCAGAACAGTTATAAATTCATTCTGAGTTTCTGGTGAAAGATAAGATACGGATGCTTTTACTGTTACAGATGTAGTTCGCTTTAATCTCATTAGGTGCTCTTTCAACACAGGGTCATATTTAGAAAGCATCTCAACCATCTCAAGAAAGTTTCCTTTATTCAACGAAGATGCATCTTCCTTATGGCCACGAAATGCCAGATTTTGCTTAGCAAGAAACAATGTGATATCAAGCAACCTGTGCAAGATATCCCTCCATTTTATTTTTATCCCTATCCATTACAGCAACACTGTCGGCATCAATTGTTTTGTGCAGCTTAAGGCCTGCTGCCAATGTTTTCCATTTTTCAAGGCAACCTAGATGGTCATCCGATATCTCATGATTATGTAATTTTGGGCTCAGCTTCCACCACTGCTGAAACCCAGTGACAAATTTTGATGTTTGTTCTGTTACATTAACAGCAAAGAGTCTGCAGCAAAAGCAGTATAATTTCTCACTGACGAGCGGGTAAACCATCCATGACCGCAGTATTTTCTCACCATTTGGCATCGTCTTGTAGAACCATTCTTTTGACAGCTGGCGCACATCTCCTTTAGTCTTTGCACCTTGCCTTGTCACAGTACTGAAAGGCCCATCCTTGTTCTGAAAAGAACAACTTCCTCTTTTGATAATTTCAACTCGAAAATGATCTGGAACTGGTGCATTCCAGAAAGAAGCATCAGATAAAATATTCCAATTTTTCTCATCCACTTGACTCATCACATTTACAGTATCATGACGAGAATCATTTTCAGCATGCATTTCTGTTTCAACTTCATCCACTGCTATTTAATTATGTATTTCTGCATCAATCTCGTGATTCTCTTCCATTTCTGGCTCTAGTTGCTCTTTTGAAGAATGCATGCTGTCAGCATGGGAGGAATCCTTATCAATTGTAGATTGAGGAAGAACGTCTTTTGATGAACCTTGTCCATCACTTGGTCTCTTGACATATTGAAGCATGAATCCAGGTAGTGATTTTAGTGATTCACATCTTTTCTTCTTTGCTTTTCACTGCTCGCATCCACTAGGCCTCTTTGATTTGTGCACTCCATGTGGCATGATGGAATATTCTAAAATAATAAATCTATAATAAATTAGGGACTTAAAAATATACAACTAAACAAAAAGATATAATATAAATATATAAAATCTGTATAAATAATTATAATCCAAACATTTATGATTTATTCATAATTTAATAAATATTGTTATTTAAGTTAAATTGCGTTGTTTACCGTAGAATTAAGATGTAATTAAAAAATGATTATGTACACTAAAAAGAACCGTCTAAAAAAGAAAACTTTTCATACAAAATATTAAATTTTTAAAATATTGTCCATGGAAGTTACAACTTTTTTATTTCATTGTAACAAGTTTGAGTGGATTGCAACTTTTTTACTGGCTAATGGAGTATTGAACTTACTAACCTGCATACGATGCGGATGGCAAATGCTGCAAGGCACAATTAATGGATTCATGTACAAATGTAACCGGCGGTCAACAATATTCGTTGCAACACTTCTTCTTAACTTTTATCAGGAAGTTTTGTCGCCAATGCACGACTGTCATTTCATGACATATATTTTATTATTTTATATTGCGAATTGCTGGCGAATGTCAGTAACCGCATCAATTATTGGGGGGGGGGGGGGGGGGGATCTGCGTGTGGCAGTCTCAACAGTGACTCGTTGGTTCGAAAAATTACACAACCGTTATTTATTTTTTTATTTCCATCTTTTTAATTAAGAAATTAAATTAAAAAATTAAAATATATATTTTTCAGACAGATAGAAAAACGTGTGTATGCCGTAATTATTAATTTATTGTAGTAGTAAACTACTAGTATACTATAGTATAGTAATACTACCTTTTTTTAAGTGGAAGACTGCCGCTGTTTTTCTCCTTTAAAATTTATTCCCTGTCCTAATTAATTTACTTTAAAATATTTATATTTTAGTGATATTGATAAAATTATAAAATTTCGAAAAAATAATTATTTACATAAAAAACGAACCTGTAAACAACGTCTGTCATTTTCTGCAACCACGTGACTCCACACGTCATTAATTGGCGCGTTTGCAAATGACCCACGATTCTACTCCAACTCCGAGGCTCCGAGCAGCTCTGAGCTCTGAGTCTTATTCATTTAAGCACCAGACGCTCTGCATGGTGGCACCCTGTGCCTGCTCATGTATTTAACAATGAACGGTTATGAAACCCGACTAGACAGAGCTATGTCTGCTTTGTCAAATTTGCAATTTTTTTTTATTTTGGTGTCACCCCTTGATGGTGTCACCCGGTGCGGCCCGCACCCCCGCACCCCCCTAGTGACGCCCCTGTGCCTAGTATATCATGATTCGCTTAAAGACTGATCATCGCAAGACAAGGACAGAGACGTTAAAATTAGCAACTTGGAACGTAAATTGTAAAAAGACTCAGGTTATGGTCGTGGCTAGGAAGAAAGAAGTGCCACAATGTAATATACAAGTAAATGGAAATATTCTTCAACAAGTGAATCGGTACAATTATCTTGGAACAGTCATAACATCTGATGGGAGATGCCTTGAAGAGATTAGAACAAGAATCGCCATGGCGAAAGTAGCCTTTAGCAAGATGAAAAACATTCTGACCAATAAAGGGATGTCAATTGAAACGAGAAAAAGAGTGTTGAGGGGATACATACAGCCTGTTCTTTTGTATGGATGTGAAACTTGGACAATGAGCAGTCAAGCTGAAAAGTATCTGATCGCTGCAGAAATGTGGTTTCTGAGGAAAATGCAAAGAATACCATGGACAGACAGAAAAACCAATGACCAAGTACTACAGGAGACAAATGAACATCGTAAACTGATTAGAGAAATTAGATGTAGACAGTTAAAATTTTTTGGACATTTTATGAGAAGAAATGGATTGGAGAACTTAGTGACAACTGGCAAGATCGAAGGGAACAGACCAAGAGGAAGACCGAGAGGAAAATACCTGGATGGCTTGGCCACTTGGCATGGCCGAGACAGGAACACTGAGCTGATCCACGACACTGGTGATCGAGTGAAATGGCGAGTCATGACCGCCCACGCTTTCCGGCATGGCACATGATTGATTGATTGATTGATTGATATTCAGTCTATACATTAGTATATATAGAAGAATCACGCACATTATAATATATAAAGAGAGATTATGAAGTTACAAGTAATGTATCTTAGCATACAGATCATCGCATTAAGTGCTGGTCGTAGTCAAGGGGAGACAACCGATAGATCTCTTATAAGAAAAGGGAGATAGTCCTTGATATATCTTCAGAGTAAGCCACTTAGTGAGACGAATCTCTAAATATATTCTAATATATAGAAAGAAATACTAACTGAAAGGGTTAGAATCCTCTTCAGATAGTGCTTCTAATACAAGCGGGTTTACTATAAGCGTTCCCTTATCTCTGTATCCAGACTGGCACCGTTAGTAAATCCGACACAACGTTTCTGTTCAAAATCACATGTCGACTGCCAACGGATGAAACTGTGTACTGGCCTTTTTAAGAACGTGGGGCGCCTAAACTTTATGGGGTATGATAAACATATCCTCCCCTGCATTAAACTCGTACCGTACTCGTCATATTTAGCTACCAATTAGTGTAATTACTTCATCGTGTTGTTTTTGTGCCACATGCAAGCTCCGCTAGTGCGGAGAAAATACGGCTTGGGAATTGCGGAGGGTGTCTCTCTGTTTACAATACCTCACGTTGGCTGGATAAACGTCCCACGGGAGATATAATATTATTTTCTCGAGAGAATGGAATGTTCTCGACTGTTCTCAAAATTGCAGTTTGGTGGGATTGCAAATGTCACAATCTTCAAGTTGAAGAAACAGAATACCGGGCATTGTCTATCTCGAAGTTAAAAGAACCTAGAACCCTGGGCTACCCGATAAGGTTATCCCGGTCAACAAATGCCCGCAGAAGTCGAATGTGTCGGCCTAAAGGCGCAAGTAAGCAGGAACAAGGCAATTACGTCTGAAAAACACCCCGGATGAACGCAGAAGAAGAAGAAGAAGAAGAAGAAGAAGAAGAAGAAGAAGAAGAAGAAGAAGAAGAAGAAGAAGAAGAAGGAGAACCCTAAGTTGTCTATCTTCATAATTGTGCATTCGGGTCCTCCTAGTTTTTCGCTTTATCCGAGAAGACTAGACATCCGATCCGATACCCTTAGGGTGTGTACCATGCAATGGTTTCTTACTTTGTAAATGTCAACATGACCACAGGTTTGCCGGTGTTAAAGGCCGACACTGCACTTCTAAGACAGACAGTTGTTAAGAAAAGACAAACAATGGGCCTGTCTATAAAGTGAATGCATGATGTTTTTACAAGGGGGTTTCAAATGAAAATGTTAAAAGTGTGATATAAATTACAATAACCATGCTATTGTCTTGTAAACTGTCTATATTGTTGTTAAGGATGTCAAGAGTGTTAAGCGCGTGACATCACGGTTCGGACGAACATACTGACGTCATAAGGACAGTTTATAGATGGCTGCCCCCTTTTGACATGCATCAAAGAGGAGCAGTGTTCTGTTATCCGTCTTGTATTTGATAATTAATGTGTGAAAACTATAGAAATTCATCGGCGAATGAAGGGCCAGTGGTGCTGAAGACGGAGGCAACCAGCCAGGCGGCGCACCACAGAAATCAGGATGGCACGCAATTACGCAAAAGAGAACGAAAGAAGAAGCAGAAGGGCCAGTATGGTGAAGGTGTATGTTAGTCCAGCAAGTGTATGAGTGAAGTAGGAAGGGCCAGTATGGAGATGGTGTTATCCAGCAAGTGTATGAGTGAAGTAGGAAGGGCCAGTATGGTGATGGTGTTATCCAGCAAGTGTATGAGTGAAGTAGGAAGGGCCAGTATGGTGATGGTGTTATCCAGCAAGTGTATGAGTGAAGTAGGAAGGGCCAGTATGGTGATGGTGTTATCCAGCAAGTGTATGAGTGAAGTAGGAAGGGCCAGTATGGTGATGGTGTTATCCAGCAAGTGTATGAGTGAAGTAGGAAGGGCCAGTATGGTGATGGTGTATGTTAGTCCAGCAAGTGTATGAGTGAAGTAGGAAGGGCCAGTATGGTGATGGTGTATGTTAGTCCAGCAAGTGTATGAGTGAAGTAGGAAGGGCCAGTATGGTGATGGTGTATGTTAGTCCAGCAAGTGTATGAGTGAAGTAGGAAGGGCCAGTATGGTGATGGTGTTATCCAGCAAGTGTATGAGTGAAGTAGGAAGGGCCAGTATGGTGATGGTGTATGTTAGTCCAGCAAGTGTATGAGTGAAGTAGGAAGGGCCAGTATGGTGATGGTGTATGTTATCCAGCAAGTGTATGAGTGAAGTAGGAAGGGCCAGTATGGTGAAGGTGTTATCCAGCAAGTGTATGAGTGAAGTAGGAAGGGCCAGTATGGTGATGGTGTATGTTAGTCCAGCAAGTGTATGAGTGAAGTAGGAAGGGCCAGTATGGTGATGGTGTATGTTAGTCCAGCAAGTGTATGAGTGAAGTAGGAAGGGCCAGTATGGTGATGGTGTTATCCAGCAAGTGTATGAGTGAAGTAGGAAGGGCCAGTATGGTGATGGTGTATGTTAGTCCAGCAAGTGTATGAGTGAAGTAGGAAGGGCCAGTATGGTGATGGTGTATGTTATCCAGCAAGTGTATGAGTGAAGTAGGAAGGGCCAGTATGGTGATGGTGTTATCCAGCAAGTGTATGAGTGAAGTAGGAAGGGCCAGTATGGTGATGGTGTTATCCAGCAAGTGTATGAGTGAAGTAGGAAGGGCCAGTATGGTGATGGTGTTATCCAGCAAGTGTATGAGTGAAGTAGGAAGGGCCAGTATGGTGATGGTGTTATCCAGCAAGTGTATGAGTGAAGTAGGAAGGGCCAGTATGGTGATGGTGTATGTTAGTCCAGCAAGTGTATGAGTGAAGTAGGAAGGGCCAGTATGGTGATGGTGTTATCCAGCAAGTGTATGAGTGAAGTAGGAAGGGCCAGTATGGTGATGGTGTATGTTATCCAGCAAGTGTATGAGTGAAGTAGGAAGGGCCAGTATGGTGATGGTGTTAGTCCAGCAAGTGTATGAGTGAAGTAGGAAGGGCCAGTATGGTGATGGTGTTATCCAGCAAGTGTATGAGTGAAGTAGGAAGGGCCAGTATGGTGATGGTGTTATCCAGCAAGTGTATGAGTGAAGTAGGAAGGGCCAGTATGGTGATGGTGTTAGTCCAGCAAGTGTATGAGTGAAGTAGGAAGGGCCAGTATGGTGATGGTGTTATCCAGCAAGTGTATGAGTGAAGTAGGAAGGGCCAGTATGGTGATGGTGTATGTTAGTCCAGCAAGTGTATGAGTGAAGTAGGAAGGGCCAGTATGGTGATGGTGTATGTTAGTCCAGCAAGTGTATGAGTGAAGTAGGAAGTGGAAAACGGTTTGACTTCCGTGAAGAGGTACAGCATATGGTGCATGTGTGGTTACACACGCGATCTAGATAATTTGTGTCTTCAGGAATCCAAGCACTTTATCGGCACTAGAGGACTTGCATTGAACGTAGTGGTGACTACATCGAACAATTATACATTTGTTCTTTACTTGTACAGAATATATTCACCAAAAATAAACATTTAAGGTTTTCTTTTGACTCCCCCTCTGGGCATTGGGTTGGTATCTGTTGATAAAAGGAATACCTAAAACCTGTGACAGAAACACAATTAACCTGGATCCAATCTCAGCCAACGCGCGTATTCTGTGCTCAATCGTGGTCTGGTTACATTCCTATATGCTTATTCGTAGATGTAAAGATGCAGTGGGGGGAGGGGGGGGGGGTAGCGGGGTACGGGGTGTCAGGCATTGGTAGCACCTTTGGTAAGGATGGCTCTCATGTCCTTTCAGGACCCATCCCCCACTGGTCCAAGTCTGACACCCAGCTCGTGCCTGTGGCTTCTAGTAGCTGTCAGCATGCGACAGCGGCCACCCCCCGGGCAACAGCTGTGAGAGGCTGGCTAAACCAGGCATGGGTATCCGATTTGGTGTCAAACCAAGAGGTAAACTAGGGTATGCCTACCCAGCATGTGAAGACAGGATTCTGCAGACTGCGCGGAAGAAATCATTCCTGATTCAACGGGCAAGACGGCGTTTACCTGCAAAGCGTTGTGGAACGCAATGAGCACGGCAAGGCACGTAGAGCGCCCTGGTCTTCCACTGCACCTGTATTCGTCTCCAATCGTCTCGACTTGTCTTGCCACTGGACTCAGATGGACTCAGGCGAGAGAGTGAGGTCGACGAATTGCGCAACTCTTCCTCACTTTAATCCAAGTCATCGCGCAAGTCATTCTTCATCCAACGTCACATATCACCTTCAAGCCCTGTGGCGATGGGCGAGTGGCAAAGCGGCAGGCGTGGGTACGCTGGCAGCCGTAGTCGCAGACCTGCACACAGGCGGCTCAGGCCATATGGTCGTCTTCTACTGACCGGAGCAGCAGTGGGATTCGGCAGCCCCCTGAGCGACTGAGCAGCCCTCTATAGGAACACACTGAGGAAGGGGCTAGAAAAGGTGCCCTAAACATTGTCTGCTTCATCACTACCTAACCAGCTAGCCGCGGTTGGTGGGTACCCTAACTGCGGTCGACATACAAAGAAAGATAAAACAAGCAAAGCTAAAAGAGTAAACCATATTCCCTTAACAATTGGAACTTCGAATGTACGCACCCTACTTGACAGAGACGGCGCGTCGGGTCCAGAGAGACGAACAGCACTGATTGGGAGAGAGCTGGGCAGGTACAACATCGACATTGCAGCCTTGAGCGAGACACGACTTGCAGAAAAAGGCCAAATCTGTGAAATTGGTGCCGGCTATACATTCTTCTGGAGTGGAAGGAAAAGCGAGGAAAGACGCCAATCCGGTGTGGGATTTGCCATTAAGTCGGCCCTGGTCGGCAAATTAGCTGGATTTCCAAAGGCTATAAACGACAGGCTCATGACCATGAAGTTGCCTCTGCTGAATGGAAGGAAGCACGCAACCATTGTGAGTGTCTACGCACCAACTATGACCAACGAAGATGATGTCAAGAACAAGTTCTATGAGGACCTGCACAATGTATTAACATCTGTTCCCAAAGGAGACAAACTTATACTCCTTGGGGATTTCAATGCCAGAGTAGGGACGGACACCACCTCTTGGAGTGGCATTATTGGAAAGCATGGAGTCGGAAATTGTAACAGCAATGGACTCCGCCTCCTTCAGACATGTGCCGAACATGATCTCCTGATTACGAACACAATTTTCCGTCTCCCCATGAGAAATAGGACATCGTGGATGCACCCTCGCTCAAAACACTGGCACCTCATTGACTATGTCATCGTCAGGAGGAGTGACAGACAAGACGTTCGAGTGACAAATTCCATGTGTGGTGCCGAATGTTGGACAGACCATCGTCTCATTGTCTCGAAAATGAACATCCACATCAGGCCACCACGGCGTCCTCAAGGGGCGAAAATGAAAAACAAAGCTAAATGTCACCAGCCTAAACAGCAAGAAAATGCAGCAGTCGTTTGAAAATATGCTGGAAGACCGCCTCAAGCCCAATGCTGAAGCTAAACAGGATACAGAAACAGAATGGAGAGCCCTAAAGGACACAATTTACAACACTGCTATGGAAATCCTGGGTCCAGCCCCCCGAGAGCATAAAGACTGGTTTGATGAAAATTCCGAAGACGTCAACCAATTGCTGGCCGAGAAACATCTTCTCCTCAAGGCACATTTGAATGACCCAAAGTCAACATAAAAAAAAGATGCTTTCAAGAATATTCAGAGAGTAGTGCAGCAGAAACTTCGGCACATGCAGGACTCCTGGCTGAGCAGCAAAGCTGATGAAATTCAGGGCTTTGCTGACAGACATGATATGAAAAACTTCTACGACTCACTGAAAGCGGTCTATGGTCCTTCATCACCAGGCATAGTTCCCCTCCTCAGTGCAGACGGGGGAACATTGGTCACTGATAAGACAGAAATCCTCCAACGCTGGGCAGAGCATTTCAGCAAAATCTTAAATGCAACTTCCTTCTTCGATGATGAAACCATCAACTGCCTTCCTCAAGTTCCCACCAATGAGACACTTGATGACCTGCCAACCCCCATGGGAAAAAAAACAAACCCCCCCACAACTCCCACGGCGCCCCCTTCCGTCCCCCACGGTATCCCCATCCGGTCCACGA